>JAAAYG020011777.1:5990-23103 GCA_009936455.2 Tomocerus minor
TTTGAAAATATTGACTGGTCTAAATCACAATTTACACACAGCCATATATTCACATCGTCTTTAAGTTTATGAATCTGCATGTTCAACAATTTATTATTAGCTTTGAAACAAAATGTTAAATTGAGATTTGAAAAGAATGAAACGACCTTGGAGGTTAAATATTCCCCTATTTCCATTAGGATCATTAGTCGGATGATAAAAATTGCTGCCGATGTCAAAGTTGAGACAGGGGTTATAAAAGGCTCTAAGGAATCCATAAAAATGGTGCAAACTTGCATAACTTCATTAATAATGGACAAAGGAAATGTAAATAGAAGGAAACAGCCGCTAATAAAGCCGAAATCTTCAAACAATTTCATAATTTCTGTCCAAGACAAAGGAGAATTAAAATCTGTGCCTTTATTCGAAAGGCGAACTGCAGAGTTGCTCAGGTTGATTTCTACGAAATCATTATTCATAACATTGATGACAATTTCATTTGCTTTTTCGACTATGTTCAATGTTTCCACAGGATTTCCACATTCCGTTTTACATTTTCGAAGAAATCTACTGCAATGGCAATATAAAATTTCAAGGCAGAGACAGCCGGTGATAATAATGAAAAGAACCAAATAGTAATGCAAGAAGGATTGCATACAGTCGTTGGCAATTGAGCAAATGAGAATTAGATGTTCATTTGAAATTATAATGAAATGGGGATACTCTTTACAAACTACCAAAAAAGACAAATCTAATTCCAGCAGACGAATTAAATTCCCCAAAGATATAATTGTTAGAACTAGAATAAGTCCAATTATCACTTTGGAAGATAATCCAATTTGTGGTTTTTTCAATTGGTGATTTTCATTAGATACAATGAGGAAAAGTTTTCTGAGGAACTTTTTAACACGAACTGCCATGCACAGTGAAGATATAATTGTTAGCGAAGCCATAATGTACATTGCTGCAAAGGCACCTTTAATTGCTATTTTCCTTGGCAAGGAAAGTTGTCTAACACTGGGCTGAAAAATCAGGTCGATATTTGTAAGAATATTTAACACGAGCTGAAGAAAACAGTAAACAATTAGTGCAACTTGTTTAATATGACTGAAAATCGCCGTTCTAGTCTCTGCACAAATATTCTCCCAGGTAAATGGAATACAACCACAAAAATTTCCTAGAAATACTAAAAATTTCAAGCAAACAAGGCGATCCATTTTTATTTTTTTTACTCTAACTACCTTATCGACTCTGTAAACGAACAGGTGAGAGAGAAGATGAAAACCAAACCAGGGCATTACATCCACCAACATTTCTAGCACTTTAGTTTCTTATTTTAAAAGGGACATTAATTGATACCTGTCATGCACTTAGTCCAGGCGTTCCTTTACAAGCAATTGCATAGAAATAGAATTCATGAAAATAACATTTTAGTGTTAAGAGTGTGACAATTCCGTTTCTTTGATATTTACCAGCTACTTTGGACCTCATTTTAAGCATTAATGGACACTTTTAATGCAACATGCAGACATATAATAGCAACAAAGAGAAATGGCATGTTTGAATACAATTAGTTGTAATAATGTGGCTGTTAGATTTTAATTTATTTACACTGCACTACAGTTATTATTTTCATCTTTCGTTAGCGACTCTTGAATGGGGAAAAGAGGTGGTCTGTGTAATTGCCTATATACTTATATAATTTTGTGTAATTGATGGGCCATGAAGTCACTTGAGTAAAGCTGAACTATCTAATGTACAAGATGACGACAAGAATGCGTTATTCAATATTTATTAATATTTTCTATACGATAAGCTAATGCACTCACGATTGTCACACGATCACAATAAGATAACACTACCATTACTATAATATTGGCTTAAAGCGCTTAAAGAAAATATAATCGCTTATTCTATTGTGTATATATAAGTACAAGTTCCGGATCAGAATCTTTTATTACCCCACTTCAAACATAATTAAGAATGATAGAAACATGAAATAATTTTAAATGCAAACACACCACGTTTTCTACATAATTATTATCAGTCCTAATCTATTAACTTTGATACGGTATGTAATGGAAATACCGTCATAAATAATGTACGCGTGGTTCGATTTTTTTATGCTACCAATACTGAAAATGTCATAGAAGTACAGTGCGTCAGTATAAACATCAATTAAATAGCGATAGGGCTTTTTTATTGAAGGTAGATATAAACATGTGTTGACAATCAAATGAACATTTATATGAAACATGATTATGGCACGCAAATTGCAGTTATAATTGTCATCATTGCGTAACTTCGTGGTAATGAAAGGGAATTTGACGTTTGAACTAATCTCATTGCATACACATTGATATAATTGTTATTGATAAATGATAACAATTATTTACAGGAAGATGAAAGATGACATGTGTCAATCAGTAATCTTTACATTAACTATTTATAACAGATATTTTCGTCACGGACTATAATAGAAATTGGATATAAAAGCAATTAATCAAGGCATTAACAGGATTAATGAATTGAGCAATCAACATATTTTTGTAAACTCAAACAATTAAGCCTTGAGCTTGAGCAGGAATTAATAAATCAATGTGAATTTAGAGATAAAACCGATTGGCACGATCGATCGAGAATCCTGGATTACCGTTTATACACCTGGGATACATCACGTGTTTACACAAATATCTGCACTTTTGTAAATCTTTTTCTACTCTTCCACTAGAATAAACTTAGGAATCTAGGTAGGTAATATATTTTAAGATTTGTAGCTAATAAAATGTGTGTATAAAGTATTTTCATCAAGATTTGTTTAGTATTTTGTCATTTTTTCCTAATTTTTTGATTTTAAACCTTTTAGTTTGAAAAATGGCATTCCGGGACATAAAAGAAAATTCTATAGTCATCTATACGTGGATAATTTCTGCTCAAATTTTGGCATGTGCAGCTGACAGCGATTTGATTTTAGATGGGAGAGACGTTTTTGCTGGAGACACAACTGCCCAGACAATAGCAGCAGTTTTTGTGGGACTGACTTTTGTAGATGTGATAGTTCACACACTAATGATTCTCTACGTGTTCATTACCTTATTATTTTCGTCGAAAAAAATCGCGGAAGTATTCTACACTTTATTAGGAATATTGTTATTTATGGCAGTTCGAGTCTCAGTGGTTCCGATTATTTTGCAAACAGCCCCATATGATTGGATATCTACATTGCCATCGGATATCACCGAAATCTGCATTTACATCAACATGGCTTTCGTGATATTTTTCTACGGATTATCCTCGCTTTCTTGTATTTACTTCCTGCTGCGAATCGGAGTGACTGGAAAGAAAATGAGTAGCGATGCGAGTAAAATAATCGAGGAAAAGTCTGGTCTTCAGCCAATGGTCGTGATCCTCATGCCAATTTACAACGAGGAACCCAACGCTCTTTTCAGGGCTGTAGAAAGTGCCATCCGTTGTGACTACCCGAGTGAAAGAAAACACGTTTTCCTCGCATTTGATGATGAAAATGAATCTGTACTATTTTTTTCGCTGTTGAAAAAATTGAAAGTTTTGTCCAAAGAGGTTTCAAATGAAATCAAAGACAAATTGGAAGAACGCAGCTCATTAAAAGAAGGAAGTAAAATGATTTTCCCTCCAAGACTAGAATGGGTGATTGAAGGAGTTCGACTGACGGTTTGTAGATTTCCCCACGAAGGAAAGAGTCCTACTCAAGGTAAAAGCTTTAAGATCATCAATGAAATCTACGGGAAAGATGCAGATATGGCAGCAAATACTCTGGTTCTTTTCATTGACTCGGATATCATTCTCCACGAAAATGCCCTGCATAATTTCGTGATGACAGCTGTGAAGAAACCGAAATTAAAAGGAGCTACAGGTCTTGTAACATGTCGGACGTCAAGAAAATTCAATATTTATCAGTATCTGCAGGATTCCGAATATGTCGACGGACAAATGTTCGCTAGAACTGCTGAATGTTCAATGGGAGCTGTCTCTTGTCTTCCAGGTGCCTTGACCTTGATTCGTTTGAATGCCTTGCAGGAAGTAGCCCCAAAATATTTCATTGAATTCGACAAGAAAAGAAGCGTGGACTTTCATCGATATCATTTAGGAGAAGATCGCTACATGACTTACCTGTTAATTGAATCCTCCGACAATCCCTATCAAGTAACTTTTGTTTCCAGTGCTCAATGTAAAACTGACGCTCCAGATTCTTTCCAGAAACTTCTGAAACAAAGACGGAGATGGTTTTTAGGCGGACTTACAAATGATGTGTGTATGATAGCAAGTCCTGTGATGTGGCGAAAAACTCCATTCATGGTTCTCTTCAAATTGTATTTCTACTCGATCAAAGGAATGGACTGGCTCTTTGGAGTCATGATCTTGTATCTCATTAAATCCCAATCTTCAATTACGACTATTTTGCTAATTTTCCTTCTACTGGCAATTCGCTTCTTATTATCATCGGTCAATGCTTTATTAATGAGGCGCTACAAGATTTGCTTCTCGAATTTACTCCTTTTCTTCGTTGTACCATTTTTCTCGTTGAGTGTCGTTCTCTACAGTATCTTCACTTGGAATGTTCGTTCGTGGGGAGGACCTCGCACGGATTCCGATGAAGAAATAGAAGTTTCCAAATCAGCCTTAATCGATGACGTAATGAAACAGCGAGAGGAACCCGTTGGGAAGACACGCAGAAGTTTACACCAGATCGAGACAATTAGCAAACTCATGGATAAAAAGTATGCATCTGATGATAGGAGTCTTAACAGCCCCAATATCGAGATTCCAACAATTACTGAAGAACCTCCAGTCAAGAAATTCGTTCCTTTCCCATACGAATCCGAATTCCTTGGAGGTGGCGAATTCAACGAAAATCTTTTACAGCCACTGCCACCGGGAAGTCCGTTACTAGATAGGAGAAGACTACCGGTGAACCCTAATTTTTTAACCGAATCTTCTTCTATGCCCAATTTAAGTATTTTAAGCCCCATCAATCAAGATTACGTTTTTGGGAAGTTGAGCCGAGGAACTCGAGAAAGAGCTGCATCCTTCCGACTAGATATTGACTATTTGGCCAAAATGGAAGATTTAGGCACTTTGGGTAATTCTAGTCAACGTGGATCATCTTTTAACCAGAGATTATCTGGAAGATCTAGTCCAGCATGCAGCAGAGAACCAAGTATCTACTCTTTCGATGTAAGCTCTACTAATATTTCCAATCCTTCAAAATATTCCATTTCCAGTGGCACAGCCACACCGGAAATTATAAATAACTGTGAACCATAATCCTCCTGATAATAATCAGGTAAATTCTTTTAAAATTCAGTAAAATTTATTTACCTAAGGCATTATAAATTCTAATTGTATTAGAAATGTATGAATTATGAATGGGTGGTGTAAAGAGATTAAATAATAAAAATTTATTTATTTTTTCGACGATATTCCTACAGGCTTAATTGGGTTTGTCATAAAATTCAAGTACTTTCTTAAATCCTTGCTATCCAACCAAGCCCCAGTCATTTTTTGATGGAATATTAGGATTTATTATAGTGCATGCTGGTTTGAACAAAGATTAAAACAAAGAGTATGTGAACATATTCTAAGCATCTTCCTACGGTAGTAATAACATTTAGTTTACTGATTGATTATTTATTTTCTGATTTATTTTCTCATTAGCATATCTTGTGTATCTCTACTCAGGCTCAAAAATTAGTAAGTATGTTACTATATTGCAATGAAACTTGTTTAGATTCCACGAAGTTCATCTTTGATTTCAATATTTTGATGAATTTAATTTTCTCATTCAGAACTGCACATGAATCTTTAGATACACTGCAGTTTGCAGTATTATTCCAAAGATATAGATTCAATTATGCAGCTTCAAAATTCAAGTTTTGTTAATAATTCTATACACGGAAATAGTGTGAGTAAGCCAACAAATATTTTAATGTGACGGAAGAAACAGTAGGTTTGGGCTATAATAATTAATTGGACTGCTGTTGAACTCGATTTTATAGAGTCCGAAACTGGATAAACACAATTAAATAAGCCACGGTTGCTCCAATTATCTGCAAAAAAGTTCATTAGTTTCTGATTATTTGTAAAACAAATAAAATATACGTAATATATTTTACCGTTATTCCAAAGCTGTAGGTCAAGGTAAAAATTCCACACCCTTTTATGGCCACTTGATTAAGTTGGGCATCCAGTGTTATCATCGGCATATATTTCGCAAGGACTTCGGAGGAACTGTCGAAATTTAAGGAAATCCAAGAGTAAAAGTTTTTTATCTGTTGAATAATTTTAATGGTTTTCAATTACTGCTCATATTTAGGAATGCCGAAAATCTATTATTGTCAATGTAATCAAATTATTAAGACTTTTTAACATGTGGTGATATTTTGCTCTAATATCATTTCATTTCTAACAGCATAACAAAATTTTAATAGAAGGATCAATGGAAATGTACTTTAGAGTCGATTTCAGCAGAAAGTAAAATAAGAAGCATAAGCTGAAAACTGAACAATAGGACGATGAAATAAAACAAAGCTGAATTTGAGGCGTCGACGATAGTCTCTCCCAAAAATAGCACATAAATAGGAATGGATGTGCCAATATTGCAGCATAGCATTATTCCCAAGACATCATTTGTTGATTGGTTGAATTCTTTCAGAGCAGTGTACGCTTTTAGTATCTGTGCAATTAAAGAATAATATATTATTGCCAAAAATGGTAATTTTTATCTGTATAAAAAAAATATTTTGAATTTAAGCACGAAAGAATTTAAGGCTTATTGCGCATCATTAGTTAATATGAGGTACCTACTTATAAATTAATTATTCATACAGTTGACCTCACCTGTGTCAATGAAGTTTCAGGATCATTTCCGAATTTGACATAGTTTAGATAATGTTTCGTAAACTGACATACAATTTGCCAATGGCTGATAACAATTAATATGCAAAAAAGTTCAAACATATGAATGAGGGATGCACCTGGCACCTCCACCAGAGCGTGGACAGATGTCAACAGTTTGATCAAATTAGAATTTTCTGAATCTTTCGAAGAGAAAAAGTATTTTACATCTTGTGAACATTTTTCATAATAATTTCCAAGACTTGGTAGAGTTCCCCATTGGGCACTTTTTTGGTTGAAAAATGTTGGATCAGTAAGAAGGAAAACATATATTCCTACAGCATAAACTCCGACAAAGGAAATTAGCTAAAAAACATAATTTTTATTATGCATAATAAATGTAGGTAGGTACTATAATGTTATGATCTAAATGTCAGAGTGTCAATGATAAGAAAATACCTTGAAATGATCCCACTTGCTTTGAAGCTGAACAAAGTCCAATCTTTGTAGTTTTCTTAACAATTCGACCAGAACTCTCTTTTTAAGCCAGAAAGAACAACAATATACGACAGCGTATATCAAACTCAGAAAATAATTTGAAAGATAAACTAAATGCCAAAACCTATTATTTCCATCGTGCTGATCCACAGCTTTATATGCCATCAAAATATAGTCTACCACGAGGAGTATGTAAATTGTGAAACATATTCCTCGTTGATATTTATTTTGGTACAATTCATATTCCTTTTCCTTATTTTTCTTCAGCCTACACGGCAACAACCCCGTATAATATCCTATGTTGAAAAAAACTGCGAAATAATTAATTAATTGCATGGAATTGGCAGTGAAGTGGCAAAACTTTCCATTTGAATTTTGAATTCGTGGGGAGGAGACTACACTTATAGACTTAGTCATTGAATTGAAAATTTTCCCTTTCATTAAACCAAAATCTGCCATTTTGTATATTATTTCAATATCTACAACTTTTATCTTTCAATAATCCATTTTAGGTTCTGTATCGGAATGTAGCGCACGAGTTACTTACCCTAGTTCCTAAGACCAGTCATTTCTTTACTTATTCTGTAAATTTAATTCTCCAGAATATAATTAAATTAAATATGCATAAGAGCAATTATCTATAATACTCCCTACTAACTACTGAAATTACATTCTCTAATTATGATCCAGGTAAACATTGAACTACTAAAGATGGCATATTAACAATTCCATTTAGTTAATGAATAATTTAAAAAAAAATTATATTGTCATTATGATTGTCTAAATTGTATTATGACAACTGCGTAGGCTAGGATGACTCCTATGACCTTTATAAAAACACAAAAAGATTAATTAGTTGGTGTTTGGAAATATTTGAATATATACATTATCATAATTATAGAGCGTAGTGAATTCTAAAGAACAAATAAATGACACTAAGGGAATTAACGATCTTTACTCCTTACATTTATCAGAAAACCATAAGTCATGTCGACTACTCCAAATATCTTGAGCGCTATTTGACTTGTTTGCATATCAATCATAATTGCTGATAATTTTCTTGCTGACATTTTCCCAGAATTACTTTCCTCGCTGCACCATGCGTAGAATTCATATATCTAGATTTTAACCGAATATAGAACAGTTGCATACCCGGATAATTCTGTTTTACAAAAAAAAAACTGAATGAATTTGAAGCATTTACCTTTCGATGGATTTCAGCAGCAAAAAATATCATTGCGAAAAACTCTAAATGATACGGCATATTCTGCAACGAAAATGTTTGCACCCAATATTGATCCGCTACTGTAAATCCCCACCAAGCAGCGTAGACGGGAACAAATAATCCAACGCCTACAAATAAAAAAGCTCCGAAAACTGAATTGGAAATTTTCATGAGTCTTTTTAAATTTTCATATTCCACCAGAACCTGTTTACATATTGTGTAGACATTAGAGATTTTATATTTGAAAAAGATTATAATTTCAAAGCACAAATGCATTTAATATGTTTGATTTTTTACCCTCTCCAACTGCAATTGAGATGTAGTGACTTGAAAATTGGATTTCGCGCTGTAGAATTTTGTAAATTGAGATGTGATGTGATATAGTAAAATAATTATCAACAGGCATAATATATCTTCCATGTAGCTAACGATAATTGTTGGAATTTTAGAGATAAGATAGAAGACAAAAATATAATTGATCTCATCTGCATCTTGGTCATCAGTATCAGTAATGTTTGCATTCTCCGAAGTAGCAAAGAACATTTTTTCAGCTTCCGACTTTGATGCCTGGTAATACGGGTAGAATTGAAAACCATTTTCAGCATTGTAGAAGAAATATTGAGAATCGCCGTAAAGGGAACAGAGTGCAATAAAGGAAATTCGAGGAATAAGAACGAGTGCTACGGAAATTTTCACCTAAACGGAATAAATAATTTTCGGTCTCAGTTTTAAGAAAAATAATTTAAAAAATAAGAGATTTTTTGAATGAGTAAAAACAGAAACCTGTAACTCTGTCCATCTTCCCTTAGTGTCATAAACGAAATGAAGTCTTTGAATTTTTCTTAAAAATTCTTGGAATCCTTTCTGTTTCATCCATAGACCGTATATTGTAACAGCAACATAGATTGTAGCCACTATAGAATTTATGTTTGCCATGTACTCGTCTGTATACTTCAGATTATGCCATCGAAGAAATATTGTCATTCCTGTAGATTGGTACAACATATACAGGCTAGTAATTCCACAGAAGAATTTTTGAAATTTATTTGTATGGATTTTATATTCCCTTAATCCTGTATCTTCATCTTTGTGTAGTTTAAACCGGAAGGGGGAAATACAAAAAATGTACGTAATGTCAAAATAAGATTTAACGAAGTGAACCAAGTAGGTACTAGTAGGAATATCTTGCTCCGAAATCATTTTCCTATTTTCAAAAATCAATCCTAGCTTAATTGTCAAGTCTTTCGACTTCAAAGACATATTTTTCTGTTTCGCACTAGGAAAATTTACGAATTTATTAAACTGGACATTCTTCATACTCCCATTACCAATAGTGCAGTGTAATAATCTGATAACATTATCATTTTGCCGTCAAGCCCTGTGTTGTTCAATTTGCTCATTTGTGCCCATCAGTGCATGAATTAACAAATAGTAGGATAAGATTGTTTGCAAATACTTGACCGAAAATGCGATGTTTTATTTCTAGAATACAATTGTCACAATCTGTTAAAAGTGTCTTTTAGCAATTGTATCAACGAATGTTGAATGTATTCCAATATATAGGATGATTTTAACTGTTGGTATTCCTACTGCGGTTGCATGGTAGAGTCTTGGAAGCAATTAACATTGATTGAGAAAAAATGTTTACTAGAATAAAATAAATTGGTTTGAGAGGATATTCTAATTCTTAGTCCTTTCACAGAGGAAAGGAACATTGTTCCTTTGTTCAAATACGCACATGTTTTAATTTATTTGAAAAGGTTAGTTCAATTGAGCCGTGAGCTTTGAATCAGTTTCATTGTGAAGCTTGAAGCAGGTAGCAAGAATTACAACCGAACAAGCCGTTAAACGAAAGGGAATCTTCTTTGGATTATATATTTGACACTTCTTGGCAAGGGCGCTCACGAAAAGCATTATTTAAATTATAGAAATGCTATCAAAGCTGCTTGAGATTCAACTTTGACTTGAGTTCTAGAAGAACATTGTAATTGACAGGATTTTTTTAATTTGATTACAATCTGAATACGCAACCAATGTGTCAATTATTGAGAACACTCAGTGCGTCTTTCTGAGCTACATACAACATCATCCTTTGAGAATCCCGCAGAGAAGTCATTTCTACATCCCCAAGTGATTTACAAGCATTTTAATAAAAATGCAAGTAGAGAAATTGTGTTTCTTACAATTCATATTCTTTGTGTCATTCCCTACATGCTACCAATACAAATGAACTCGAAAACCATTAACTTTAGCCGAAGTGGTAGAAATTACATTTTCAATTGCTTTTCGAGATTGCTTAATTTATTATTCCTATGTAATAAGACTTAGTAGCATGACCTTAGGTAAATTTAGTGTTCGATAATGATAATGTAAAACGTTACATTAATTTGTGTGTATTTATTTGTGATGATTCAATTATTACTGAATTAGTAATTCGTAACATTAAATTATTTGCCCCAATTAAGAAGTTTCGTAAAACAGGGTTGTCATTGTTCAGTCATAAACATTTTCAAGCTAAATAGTCACTTTTAACAATAACATTAGAATTAGGACATACGAGAAGTTTGATTTGGATTTTTTAAATTATCTGTTCGCACATTGAATACTTAGATATTCGTCTAGTCAGCCAAGAAATAATTTTAAGATTCATAAGCACCATAAAAATAATGATGAGTATTTTACATAGCTGTACAGTTGAGTGAGGGCGATAACAATCCCGTTGATAAAAATCTTGACCTAACCATCCCAAAAGAGGGTAGAATGCATGTGAGAGTACTTAACTCATAAGCGGTTGAGATTACAACCTAGATTCTAGATGTATCTCCTCTATACCTAAAGATTTAAGATGTAAGGTAAATACGAATGCCCTGCACACTGTCAAAGACAGAATATTATATCGGCATCAAAGATGAAGCCTACTATCATCGCAAGAGCGTAGCTTAACAATTTAAGAATTTAGCATGCCATGTCACACAGTTCGAAGTCTATGCATATTCTACCTGGGCTCATAATATGATCGGCATTTGTAAAACAAAGGTGATAATTCACTAATAAGCAAGTGCCAAAGTCTTGTTAGCGAATTGTACTCCTCTTCTGGTGTGAACAATATGGCTAACAATATTATGCAGTTGTATATATAAGTGATGTTCCAAAGCTGTAATTTAGCTAAATAACTTGCCTGAGGGCGAATTATTAAGATACAGTTACATCTCTTGTTCTATAGACACCATAATCCTTATCGCTCGTATCAATCCCAATACTTAATAACTTACTGTGCTTATAATTCAGAGCTCTCTTAATTCATTCCTTTTCACACCTAAGTTTCATGTAGGTAGATATTTCATACTTAGACCAATTAGGTTATACAGACACATTCACCCATAATAATTCATCCACATTTCTAAAATATAAAATTATTAACTTATCAGTCATAGTGTCTAAATCAGGGCTACTAATTCAGAATGAACAAACAATTGTAAAAACTGGCCACTGAAAACTTGGTCGACACCCCTACATAATAAAAGTTGACATTCAGTTTTGCTAATGAAAATAATGAAATTGTGTTTCTGAACATGGCTCTCGAAGGACGACCAATCCAGTACTGTATTTAGAACTCAATTTGGGGAGGGGGGGGGGTTGTAGGTCAAAGCAAGCACATTTAGATTTTATTACAACATTTTCGAATGCTCCAATTCGCGAAAAATTTTGCGATTTTAGCCCAAAAATTGAGGAAATATATCTGATTTCGCGCGAAGCGCCGAGATATTTATGTATTTTTCCAAAAATTTTCTTTTTTCTAGGCATTTTGGGGAGAGGGGGACATTTGTCCCGTATGCCACCTCTCAATGCGGCCATGGATCAATCTATTGACAAATCCTCTTGAAAGTGAATAAATTGGGTTAAATAATATACAGTAAGTAATATTCCAAATTGAAAATCCTAGTTGCAGTTCACTACGTTTTCTACGTTACGTATCTCAGGATTTGTGACGTAGAAGCAAATTCGTTGCTAAAAAGGGAGGAGGTTAACATAAGACTTACGTTACATGAAATTAAAAGTTACGATGAGGAAGAAATTTTACCGATCTATCTGGAATTTTCGATGATAAATAATATTAGCCTCAATTTAGTTACATTAGTTGACGTTTCGGTGTAGAAATTAAAATTATAAGTACAAAGAATTAAGTAATGCAGTAGAAAAATAATTCTCGCTGAATATTTAAACAGTAATTTTAGATGTAGTTTAAGCATTCTCGTCTAGAGTACCTTCTATTACAAATTGGAGAGATAGTTTATGATAGAGAAGAGTGGAAGGTGCGGTGTATTGCTGACAGCACGCGCACTGCAGGATGCACAAAACACACCATTACGGACATAAGCCAAGATTCTGCTGAGAAGTGAACATATTTTTTCTGTATCGGTAAATTGTGCACAGGCCGGGCAAACAAGTAGACAGGTAGATTGGCAATGAGTAGCACAATTGACTCTCTCTCTATACAAGAAAATATCTTAAAAATGTCTATGAAAGAATTGAAGATAACCCGATGATGATGATAATATTATCATTATGTATTTTTCTTATACACCTCAAACTCAAACCAAGTCATCTAAAATAGCATAATAAGAACAGGGAAAAAAATTGTTGAGAAACCTATTCATAAATATTCATTCGCATATTAAAACAACAGCACTAGGGCATTAAAGTTCATTGCAGCTCACGTTCTCTATAAAGTCCATATTAAACTGTGCCTGTGTTGATTTGGAAAATCCTGTAGGAGATGAGCTACTCATAAATACATGCACTGTGCGCTGTCTTCTTCTGTTTACCATTTAAAGCCTCTCAACACACAAACTTAGTAAGTGTAGATTCAAGTAGAACCGTTTTTCAAATTGCAAGACATTTCTAATCGTAATTTGGTGTAATGGAACAAGAATGTTAATATGTATCATAATAATGAAAGAATCCAGTAATCAATTTATACTAATTTATTATAATAAATATAGTTTGAACATATGGAACTTGCGTAGGTATTCTATTAGGTGTATCCTATAGTTTTATGTGATATTTGTAGCCAATAATGTTTTGCTACTTATCCTCCAAGGTATTTTAAGTTAGGCATTGCAGATAGGAATTTTATATGTAGCCCAAGGAGTAGGGGATTTAGTTCGACAAGTAAATATTATTATTACAGTTGATTTTTGAAGGCTAAAGGCAGGTCATGCTGTGCATGATATAAAATCTGGTATTTTCGTGTAGCAGTAATAGATTACATTACCTATAGCTTAAAATTAAATTGGTATCTCCTTAAAAATGAGTCAGTGTAGCCGACTGAAATGCAAGTAAAAAAAAAGTTGAGTCCAACCGGGACAGGACCCACAATTTACAAAGTATAATTAAGATTTTTTCAAAACTGAAATGACGAGATGACACTCCTAGTCTCTCCAATACTCATTATCTTCATAGTTAACTTTTCAATTTCAACATACGACATCCTGTAGGTAATACAATAATTGAGACTATACACACGTATACCCTGTAAAGTATTTGGAAGTTGCAGGATCCGAAAATATGATGAGAGCATTGCATGTTAAGCAGAAAGGGAGAAATTGCTACAAGGATGTATGTTAGACACAAATGTAAATCTTGGATTTAACAAGGAACCAGACGAGATTATTGACGTTGGGGAACGTAATGGATTTACATTGACGTCTCTGACATGTGGAATGAAAGGTTTCGACAGTAAAATGCAAAATCCGACAAAGTCAGCCACACGTAACTCTGTTGTAAATAAATAATATGGAAAAACATGCAACATTCTCTCCTTTTCAAATATCTACGAATTTTTTGCTTTAGTTTTTCTATACGCACTCACCTGCCTTATGTTACATGATTCAGGATGGATTACAATTACAAAACAAAAACACGAACCATAATTTTGATACGGATTCCTCCAATGAACAACACACAACGATGACTATTTCCTACCGACACTCCTGAAACTCTGAGTCTGAGCTCTATGTACATAGATATATATAATAGCTTAACATTTACATTGATTGCGCGACGCGTCTTGTTTATTGATGAACATGAACCGATCACCTTGACGTGTTTTATAATGTACCTGTAAGACTTCATATTTTTTCCTGTAATAAATGAGAGCATGCACCTAATACCTTGTTCAGAGATGCGATTTTCAACACATAAAATATACAAAGCAATAAAATCAACGAAATGAATGCATTCGAACAAAAAAGTATTTTCATTGATTATGATTAAAAAGCTTACGCGACGGAAACTGTTAGAAGTTCGAGATGAAAGGGCAATCGAGTAATTTCATTTAAAGAAACCTGGCAAAGTATAGTTGTTTCAAAATTAATTGGAACGATGCAAACCCCAGATGAATACCAATAGCTCTACTTTTTTCATATAAAATGAATCACATCGTATCAAATTTCATCTCACACGGCTCTTGCCCTGTAAATAATGATCTGACTAAATGGAAAGATAACGAAATTATTTTCGTGTGCTAGTTTCCTCGCCTTGGGCTTGCAAAAACAGACACAAAGACTCTAATTGTATTTAAGTATTGTTATACCCTGATTCTGATACTTTAAAACGTAAAATATTATTAAGGTACCTTTCTTATAGCAGTAACTTTTTTTTACTTGATTGATTATGGTTTAAATGATAGCGATTTGTAGCATTACAGTAAATTTTATTGTGCAGACTTGTGGAATACTAATTTCCGTTGGCAAAAAGTTAATTTCGCTAAATAGTATCTAATAACATTGAAGGGGCTTTATTAATTGATAGCAGAACCTAACGAATTAGGATTTTTGGTGGCTTTGCAAAACGTTAAGCACATTTGACTCTTAAATCGGGAAATCATCGGTAATAGATCTCCTTGTCTATAACAATCAATAGACATACATTTTTTAATTAGGATAGAGTTTCAAAATATTGCATAATTGAAATGTATTCTTTTATTCCTTCCTGGTATTCATGCGTGTAAAATTTTGTCACTACGATGTAAACAGAAAATCAGTACATGGAGGAAAATTGTGAAAGTATTGTTTATTATCTTTGAAGGTCCATCTGCAGAAGCATCACATTAAGAGATGCATTTTTCATGATGATGAATATATAGTTCAACTCTACCATAAATGACTCAATTGACAAATGAATTTGTTTCAGGAAGAAAAAAACAAAAATATTTTCTTATATCTTTTATAGGAATTACTCAATTAGGTATTTATCTGAATATAAAACCATTTCATTTATTGAAATATCTCAAATGCAATGCCATTTATTGCTTTTCATTATCCACTGTATTTTAGATTAATAAAAGCTGAACAGATACAGTGTTCTTTGTGATTTTCTAGTTAGTAGATGCATATATAAGTATCTAAATGAAGATGGGTGAAAATTTTTCATGTTAAAACAGAATCCAAATAACAGAGAGCAAAAATTTCCATCCATAATTTACAAGAATATTAAAGCAGGTAAGTGAATGAGAATGAAGAGCAAATGGAGTTGACATGACGAGGCTAATACTTGTGCTAATGAAGACAAATGTTCTCAAGTTCCGCCAGGTCATTTCGTTCCCATTCTTCAAAAAGTGAGATGAGACAGTATCTCTTACTGCCAATCCTATCCGATGTGAACTTGTAGATTTTTATGCATGTGCATCTCTGAATATATAAACTTATATAAACGAAATATATAGATTCCATTATAAATATAATATTATATCGATTCTTGCTGGTATATAGCAAATTATCTTATTGTTAGTCTAACTATTTAATGTATCTCTATTATCAATGTTATGAATGTGTTTCCTTTAGATTTTCTTTTAATATTAGTAAAGAATTATAGGACGATCCAGTCTTAGTCAAGCAAGCGAATCCCATCCCAAGATTCTTTTACGGGATAAAAGCAAAAACATTTTTAACTACTCGTCCTACCACAATTAGAATACTTGTCGGTCTCCTTCATTCTCGTATTATACTCTGGACAGGACACTATAAAATAAAAAGGAATGAATTACGATCCCTAGTCACGCTCCCATGCCTTCTGTCCGACTCAAGTCTTTATACCCTGTACAAATCCACTGATGTGCTAACTCAGCTTTCCTTGACTAACTAAAAACTCTAACATATTATGTTACGTTTTCTCACATAGTATCGTACGTACATTAAGAAATAAAACTACCACGGATTAGTGTCCTTCTCCGCAAAATAATTATAAAATTTGTCCCTTGTAGTGAATCCTTATTTTTTCAACATTTATTTTACATATTTAAACTTTCAATTCTCAAAAAATAGCTTATAGGTACGCATTGTGCTGTTTTCCTATTTATTTTTTGATAATTCAACACCTTATTAATGTGCGATAATCAGAAAGATCGAAACATTTGAAAACAAATCTGAATAATGCTACTTGCACCTACTATATAAGCTTGGATTACATGGAACGACTCCAAAGAGCGAAGGACTCCTAACAGGAATCACTCCTAAGGATGGAATTACTCCAAAGACA
>JAAAYG020011788.1:0-11706 GCA_009936455.2 Tomocerus minor
TATTGTGTATTAATTTTAATTGTAGTTGCTACAATTACACGTGGAAAAGCGAAAGAGTAGATAATTGCCTGCGGAAATGGCAAATCATGAAAACGAGGAGTCAATCCATCATTGTTGTAAGTATAGATGAAAGTAATTTGAGCCAATAATAAAGTGGATAAGTCTGGAGTATAAGAAAAGGAGAGGCACGCGAGAGAGCTTCGGCCCAAGAGTTTTTACCTGCAAAAAGAAGGCTGCTGCAGGTGAACTTCGGTGAATCCTCTCTGTTCTCTACATTATAACATTTTATCCTTTAAAATCCATATGTACATCTTGTTATATAGTATTTCCTTAGTGTATATCTCCCTGACTTGATATTAATAGTGAATTACTTGGTCCCATTGTTATTTCGGGGAGATATTGTATAGCTGCTGATATGCTTCTAAAAAGTATAAGGTGAGTGAGACTGATGGAGAGACAAAGCCAGGGAGGCAAAGAGGAGCAACAGAAACTCTCCTGTTGCATTACATTGCAGGTTTGGATAGAAAAGTCTGTAGCTGTAGACATGGGCTAAAAAGCTCCCTATCTAAATCTCTATGTCTATATAATAATGAAGCGTTTTTTAAGTCGAGTCTGAATTGGATTGAATAGTATAAGTGCGCTGCGTTGTGTGCTCACTCGCCTTGGCTTCACTCCTTGTTTTGTCCGTCCATCCGTTCAGACAGACTTGAGTTGATTTCTTTAGCAGTAGGTACAGAGAATAATACACACGTAAGTGTATCTCCTGTGTGTGTGTGTGTATGTGAGTAAGTCAGGGAATCTAATGCAGAGTTACCTTTTCAGCTCCTCACCTATGTATGCAAGTTAGGGAGTTATGTAGGCAGAGGAGAGCGAAGGCAAAGCTGAGGCAGCACGACAGGACGGTGAGCAGAGAGATAATATTCCCTGTAATGTACGTAATGTAATGTAATAATATAATTCTTGCACAGAGCTATGAAACTTTATGGATGGGGGTATACGAGCCATCCGTACAACCTTTCTCAGTTTAACTTTGTCGCTCGCACTTTGCACAACGTCAACAGACCTCTATAGCAAATAGCCACAAAAGTAAGGGACTCCTAAACAACAACTGCCAACCTCTAGCCACTCTCTACCTACATGAGACAGAATATCACAATATGCACATTGCTCATCCACTTCTCTCCGTTCACATTGCAGTGAACCTTTCCTCTGTCTATCAATAACATTCATTCATCGCATCTGTCTACTACAACAACTCAGCTAGAGTCTAACTTATAGACTCCTCACAACTCTCTGTGCTCCGTGCTTTTCTTCAAAGAACGAAGTCATTTCACGATAGTACTGGCGTACTTCGTTGACAAATTGGACTTTATGGTTTTACGGTGTCACTCAAGTGTAAAATAACATTTTTACTGTGAATTCCAAGACTGTTGCTAAAGACTCGTACTACTATTTCCGCTTGTGTTTTGCTGAACTCATTACTGACAACGTGAAAAGGATCAAATGAGACTTTTTGCACTTGTGTGATTATTGTATTGATTTATAGACACGTATATTTAATAGCTACACATGCAAATGCCTACGTGTGTAATAAGTACAGAGTGTTATAGTCGGATTATTAAGTCATCGACACTGTGCTCTCAATTAGACAGTTTATCGTGTTTGACAATTTGTAAACAGAACAAATATTAAAGTGTATCCGGGTTTCTAACTATGTTACATACCTATGAGTTACTAATAAATTGAACTAAATCAGCTCAGCTTGTAGACTTATAAATAAATTCAATTCATATCCGGGGTGGACAACATTAGCAAACGATTTAATTGCTAATAAACTTTATCGGCTTCTTTTGAATCTACCCTAAAACTCGGCTACATATTGAGGTTGACAATTAAAACAGGTTAATTTCAGCAGCTATCATTTACGCACATTGAACTATTTCGAAGGAGTAGACTCGTAAGACTCTCTAAGAAGGTAGGATGGAAGAATATAAGGAATATAAGAGTGAGTTCGGATTTTCTGTGGCTGGTGGTGGAGGGAGTGTGGCGAATAGTGCGGGACAGAATCCAGCTCAGAATGGAGGCACTCCAACCAACGGAGCCGGAAATAACTCGATGAACTTCTCGGAGCAAGCGTACCATCAACATCATCACGCTCATATGTTTGCACATCAGGGACAACACCCGGGAGCTGGGCCGACGATGGCTCAGCAGTTGGAATGGTCCCGACAAGCAGCCAATCATAACCACAATAATGCACATGCTCTTCATCTTCAGCAGCACATCATGCCTGCCAATCATTTAACCATGAATGGATCTAATGGCCCCATGGAAAAGCCCAAGAAAGAGCAGAGGATCCGAAGACCCATGAATGCCTTCATGGTTTGGGCGAAAATCGAAAGGAAACGATTGGCCGATGAAAATCCGGACTTGCACAACGCGGATTTAAGCAAGCTTTTGGGTTAGTAACCTTTACGTCTCTCTCCCTGGCATAATTTAGATGATATTCCTAAGGAGGCTGTATCATAATTAAGCACGTATTAACGATGCTATAAAAATCACATCATTTTCATACGTCTGCCATTCCATCCATAAATAACTTACTAAATAATTGCTCCATTAAATTACATCATTACATCAAAACCTTGAAATTTTTCAGATATTGCACTCAATTCGAAAACAGGATGATTTTCTATTGCACAACCAGTTGCTATTTTTGTCCACGTGCCCCATTAACAAATATTATGTAATAAAATGAAGAATTTAGGTACTTTTCAACTTGACTTACGTAGAGGGTTCTAGCTCTAGGTGCATTGAATCAACTTCAGAATGCCGAGTTCTGATAAGAAACTCATAATACTTACATATTTCTCTAATTTACGACTTCTTGGGAACGTCCGCAACGATTTTCTTATATCATTTGTTTGTGTTGCCGATGATATCGTTGAGATATGACAGTGCGATGCGTCTTCATGCACTTTGTTGCAGGAAAGGGCAAAAAGGGCCTATCACACTAATACAGTTAAATTGATGTGCATCTACGCTACAAATGTTTAATTGCACTAGTACCTGCATACTATAAAGTTAACTTTATCTATTTCTATCGTTTAGTTTTATTGCGTCAGGTTACATGAGCTTCTATCTATTTAGATTGTAGTCCTTATCAGCTCACTGTACTAAACTTGGCTTTAAAGGTTATCAAAATTTCCCTTTTATTTAGTGGAGCAACCACAAAAACTGCTCTTCTGCCTGTCTGAACGTGCAAATATTTAATTTATGTTCTATGTAAAACAGTTAGCATTGTGGCGTGCGTCCGTAATGAATCATTAGATATGAATATTAATATGTGAGGAGTAATAGCAAGTAGCAATATAGCCACTACTATAAATTACAATCATTTTTATGACAATAGTCAAAAATTTTGTTATTGTGTTACAGAACATAAAATGCAGTCATCATTTATACTTGTATTTCTAATTAATATTCATATCCCTTTCATGCATATCCAAGAAAATGTTTTATTTACACTAGAATTAAATGCAAAGCCAATGTAAGTAGGTAGCTACGGATTTACAACTTGAATTTTTTGCAATAGCAGAGTGGAGTAGGCATCCGTTGCCAATTGTCTCATTAATTTCCCATTGTTCCCAGTCAAAGCAAGGACGGGACTTTTCCCTCCGCTGTAGTCATCAATATTTTTTAACTTTTATTAGTTAAAAAGTCGAAATTGTAGATCAATGAGTTCCTTGCTCTATATTTCAAATAGAAACAAATAAACTAACATATCCCCTCTGTATACAAACTCTACCAGGTACCTACACATCAATAATTAGCTTATTCTAAATAAATTATGAATAAGTATGTCGTAGGGTACTTATGTCTATAGACGGCGGTTATGATTATTAGAGAAATGAGAATGTAAAAGAATTGTGACTCAAAGGAGAAAGCTGCAGTTAAACCTCTGTCAAGTTTTCTAGTCTACAATTTCTACCTATCGCCTTTGCATCATTTTTTACGCCTAGCTTTGTACATAAAATAATAATCTTCCTGTCTGTATAATTTACTTTTATTTTAGGATGATTGAATGCTACAGATGATTATTACAACGTTCTGACGTTTGTACTGTGTCTACATGATAAATCTATAGAATTTCTAAGGATAAATACACGGGAAGCCTTTCCATGGATTTTTTAATAATGCATTTACAACAATCTAGACTCTACTAAATCATTATTATTTGCATTAAGTTTCCCAGTTTACTTTGACTACCTATATTTATCTGTTGAGTTTTGCCATACAATTTAGAATTCATATTTTTATTGTTTTCAGTGTTGACGATTTTCTTTTACGACACTTTTCTTTGAATAAGAGTATGCCGAACTGTTAGACACTCTTATTTGTCTCAGCGTCTTATTAAACCTCGTTTTAACAGTTGGTAATAAAATATTTGCTTATGGAAATATGTACCGTCTGATAATGACTATTTATAATGTCTCGTTATGTATTTAAGAAACTAGCATGTGAAATGGCTAAAGTGATTGGAGGCAGGTTCCTATTTAGCAAAAATGAAAGGACGGTGGAAATTAGAATTTAAAAGCTGGTTACATGTAAATTCACACAAATTACACCACCACATATCATAGCATTTAAATAGGTGTAAACTGTTTGCGCTATAGTTTCTAATGTAGTTAAATCACGTCAAAAAGCTTTTAATTGCATACTTTCGTGGGCTAGTCGTTATGAGACGAAATCAAATCGTGCATTTGTCCTGCTGAACATTATTTCGTATAAATAGTAGAAGTTAGTGACGTGATTTAATTGGCAATTCGAGTAATAATCATTAACCCCCATTACGTAGGATAGGATAATGAAGGGTTTGATTAAAGTACAAATACCTTGTGCTCTCTAATATCAGATGGCTGCAGTTACTCTAGCGTGAACCTATCGTTTCTTCTCTATCCCATAAGGGATACACAACAGAATGTAGCCTAACAATGAGACACTAAACAGAAAGAGTATCCAAACATTTTTCTCCCTACTCTTCTGTAGTTAACTTCAAAACTAATGTTTTTACAATGCATCAACTATACTTACTTTATATGTGCCTACGCTTCTCAAAGTTATTTCTTCTGACTAAACAATTTTCATCATAAAAAGGAATTGGTATATCCGATTTTAAATATTTTTCTGTCGATGTGTTGATAAATTAAGTCAAAGGGACGATTGAATATGAAGACAAATCGTGTATTAATGAATAAATAAATATGAAGCTTAAAGGTATTCAATCGCCAGTATAAATAGCGTAGAAAATCAATAGAGTTCTGCATTTTATTAGTAGAGATAGTTTTAGGGGAGTAAGTTAAGTAGGTTTAACAGAGTATGTAATTCATAAGGAAATCTGGTAGAGCAGGATTATTGTAATGAAATGTTTTTTCTGCCTCCCGTGGAAGTGATTACTGGGCTAGCATGGCAGGTTTCCTTCCTCTGACAAAAAGGTTGATTTGGAGAGAATGTATTTATGTAGTGTTAGCGGGGCTGAAGGGGGACTTGTCTAAAGTCTAAGGTGGCAGTCTTAATGTGTAAGTAAAAGATCGGAGAAATCAACTCAGTATATCACAGGCAAAGCTCCCTACCTCCAGAACGGAGTACATCCATTTGTTGTGTAATAAAGAAGAGAGAGATGCTATTATCTAATGGTATAGATGGAATAGGAGCAGTAGTATTAGTGAACTAACGAGTAAGAAACGTCAAATAATGCCGTGTAATGTAATGCAATAGCTATAATAATGTTAATGGTAATGGAGATGGTAATGGTAATAGCCCAGTCCAGTTCAGCCTGGCCTTCAGTTCACTATTAAAAGTGGACATAAGCTATGAGTATTGCCATTATAGTATGGGAGATAGGGCAAGTAGGTAACCGAGTCTGTTCTGCAACTAAATAAATAGCTATGTGAAGTAAAGGAACTGAAATGAATGCACTGACTACAGTGCTAGTAGAGTAGCCAAGTTAGTTAAGTTGCACAGTCTGCTCTTCCTTACGTACGTATTATGTTAAAGACCGACAGACGGACATAAAAACCGTTAAAGAAAACAGTGAAGCTTCCGACGGAAAGGCAAAAGTCGGGTTATAAGTCACCTCGGCTCATTTAGTTTCATTAAATTTCATTATAAGTACACGTATTAGTTGTTTTTGTCGAACTATATACTAGTGTGATAGATATATAGTAGAAAACTGCAGTTTCTTCTTCATAGATTCTTGCTTTGTTATAGTTAACGTGCTATTATTCCCTTGAATTATAGTCAAGTCCGTTTCTGTTGCATTTCATTGCAGACAGAGAGAGAGAGATCCTGATTTGATTTGATTTCTTTTCTTAACTTAATATTAGTTTTAGCGTTAGGTAATTCCTAGTCTGAATCCTCGATTCTATCTTTCAATCCTGTTGTCCTGTCTCTATAATCTGTCTGTCGTATGTAGATTGTTGTTCAGTTGGCATGTTACCTTTTATTTACAATCCTATCAAGATCCATAACATTAGACATAGTACACGATTAGTTTTGAACAGTCAATTCCTAGTTGATGATAGAGACAATATCTACATACATAATTGTAAGTACTCTCTAATGTAATCTATTAGCTAGCTCTCTATATCCTTCATGCGATGTACGATATTTATTTAACTTGTAGCCAACAAAAAGGTGTTGGTTTAGTTTCTTTCAGAATAGGAACAGAACGAAGATTTTTCTAGCCAAGGCAAAGAATCGAGGGATGTAGCAAGTGCAAATACAAATCAGTGGCAAAGTATTTCTCTCTCCTGTCCGCAGAGAATAATAGAAGGAGCTCGAAAGATTTTGTATATGGAGAGAAGAGGATTAAAGCAAGTTAACTAATGCGTACAAGTTTTGTTTGTAGTGTAAGTAGCCGAGAGTGCTGATAGAAAAATACATAGCTAATGCATTCATTTAGAATGTATGTACATTGATTTGATAGAATTTCTTCCTGCTGATTCCACTTGTTCACTTGCGTATTTTATTTTATTGGCAGCCAGTAGTCAGTTCTTGGCACTCTCTGCCATTGATTCTCTTATAACTAGGCAAATTGATGAAAAAAAGAATATACATGAATAATATTCATTATATATTAAAGTTATATATTGTATATTAGTTGGATATGTGATGCAATGTGTCGTAAATAAGTTAGGAATGAAACTGTAGAAGAGAGGAGAGTCACGACATTGACGCTAATGAAGGTTTCCGGTAGACACTCTTGACTTATTTTATATGTAAGCATGTGTGTTCCATTCTCCGGACTTTATTTCATTAGGAATTATTTGAAACAGTAGCTGAAAGTGATCTTAATGGCTTTTCAGCATGCATACTTACGCTGTGTGTACTTTGTAGTCCTGCCAGTTCGAGTCATGTCATGTCTCATCTTATTCTATTTACTTCTTTTTACCAAGAGTCCAACTCTGGGAGCTTTGAAGCTCTCTTCTTTCTGGATACACGTAACTAAGTAAGGAGGGAGTTGAGAAAACAACTTGTTTGTCTACCTTATTGTTGAGCATTCTCTAAGTTACGTTCAACATGCAATACACTTTTACATTCTACCTGTACAAGCTCTTCCTCTGCCAGACTCTAATTTATAAATAAATCTCAAATGTACATGATCCTAACCCAGTAACGCATATTTGCTAGAAGTGTAGATTCTACTCTACTCATTACTTTAAATAAATATAGTTTTTACCTCTGAAATAATCATCTACCTATAAACATGAGCTCAATTTTACTTTTATCCATGCCAAGGTCTTAGGCCTAACTCTTAAGTCAGCTAAAATCAACTAACTAACTTCCACTAGATTACCTTTGTTAACTTTACATCTAAACTTGTACTATTTAACGCATAGTTAATATCTCGAAAACCTCAAAGATAGCATTTTACATGTTGTTCTTGAAGTATCCGCCTTTAGATTCATACATGTAACTATTTTATCCTTACTCTTATTAACTGGTTTCCGCATCTGTCCTGCTGTTAGATTCAATTCAATTCAACTACAACTCTATTCTAAAAGCTTTTTTGCCACTGCACATTGCAATGTACCTGTATGTACCTAAGTAGAAGCCAACTACTTAGTGTCCACATGGGGTGAACCATACAAACACATAATTGTACTTATCAAGCAAACTAAACTATTTTCTCTTTCTTTCAAACCATGCGCTTTAAAGGACTCCATCCATTTCTAATCACACACGATCACTAAAGCAAATTCAGGAATGTCATTTAGATCGCAATTTGTATGATAAAGCAGAATTACTCTGACCGTCCATGCTCCTGTTTTGTATAATGTGACATGAGACTGACACAACGACGATAATTAAGCTGTAGAAAAAAGTCTCCTGACAAAAAGCAGAAATCCTAAAGTTCGTATCTCTCTTCGTAAACACTTTGTATTAAGAAAATGGTTTTATATCGCTGTGTGTGAACAGAAATATGAGAATTAAATATACGTTATAATCTTAAGACTAAGCTACAGTATGCTTAGTATAAAAGAAGATACAATAATAATAAATGTTTGCAAGAGTTAAAAAGTACAAATATGAATATATGCAGAGATGTATGGTTAGAAGTTAAGGATATCTAATTTCTGCTTGGTAATTATAGCTATTATGGAAGTATAAGTAGCACTGTTTGTGATAGATACACAGAAATCTCTAAAAATGCAATTAGCAATGCAAAATAGACATAAATCATCATCTTTAGTCTAGATAAAACAAAGGACGGACACACAAGGAGTTTAGTAGTGTATTCTTAAATTTTGGCGTGGCAGGAATAAATGCAGGGCATTTGAGAATGTCCATTTATATGTAAGTTAATTACCTAAGCAAATGTAATGTTGAGAATTTTTGTTGTGTCGTGCTCTGTTCTACAGACAAGGCAGGCTAGGCAGATCGTCACTCTTGAGTCTACCGCAGCGCTTGGCCAGCGAAGAATAACAGGACAAACTGGCAGGAGTTGTTGAAAGCTAGCTGACGGCTTAAGTCGGCTCATCGTCGCTAAAAAGCGAGCCACACACAAGAAACTTGACTTGACCTCAGTGTCCACTTTAGCTCGACATCCACACAGTCGCTCTTGAAATCAAACATAAAGCAGAACAACGTCTCAAAATACACATTGCCATTATTATTAGCAGTAGCATTGCCTACTTAATAATATCAGGGAACTATTATTAATTTGAGCCGTTCAGGATCGAAATATGATTTTCTCATTCCCTTAGTGCAAAAGGCAAATCCAAAGGTAGTGCATCGCTAAAAATCATAAAATTCCCTTTCAAAGTCATCGCAGTGAGGAGAATCGTTGAATTCACGTATGCATATAAGGTCTAAGGACTTTTTATAACTTCATTTGAAAATCTGTTTGGCTACTTTAGTCGCCTCAGAAGTTATCGTCAGCACGTAGAAAAGCACTTTATGCGTGTGTAAATGGGAAGTGATGTCTATTACGTAGTATGTGTTAATTTCAATTACATGCGTTTAATTTAGAATTCATTGGACTAGGAACAGACAGAGGGATATATCCGTGGTGGTAGGCACAGCTACTTGTACTTTTCATTTAAGTGTAGATTTTAACAAAGTTCTATTGCTCTGTTGGGAAACAAAACTAAGTACGAGAGGATTAAGTAAGCTACATACTCCCTCCTCACGTATTATTATCTATTGAGTTTTTCTGTTCAGCTCTTTAATTGACTTGCACTTGGCCCATAAAGATAAAACAAATTCAAAAAGAATGTTTCTTTAGACTACCTTCCTTAAGCTAGTACCTACTTACTTTAACACACACACATAGGATTACATCCTATCTGCTAACTGTTCGAATGGAAATGCAACCTGTTGTATAATCTTAGCAGAAGAGAGCAGAAATACAAATAAATACAGATAATAGAGATAGGAGCCCAGAATGGAGTGAGTGAGCTACAAATCCATGCAAACTACAAAATAATTTAGTTTCGCGTAGATAGAAGATAGGGAGTTAGTGCTAATAAAACTCACCATAAGAGCAGAGAGGCGTGACGGACTACACACACAACTACAACGCATACTATTCAATACATTTCCATACTACACACGTTATAAAGCAGCATAGGTATTCTAGAAATAAATCTACTGTAAATAGTTCCTGAGTGAGTTGCATGGATTTTTCTCTACAAGACTACTTACACTATCTGTGCTTGCATTTAGTTTATGATCAATGCTTACAGCTGCTTTATAGGTAAATATATTTAGTGTCTCCTTGAATATATACATGACAAGAATGAGCTGCTAATGAAATAAAGACGGAAAACACAACAGGTGGAATTCGATGCAATTTTTAAATTAGAATTGGAGTTTAGTTAGTCGCTCCAGTGCTTCCAATCTTTTCGCTTCGTCTGCCAACAAGACAAAACGAGCCGCGTGGCTCTCCTTTTCTGCCGCATTTACTTTACCTTAAATTTGAATTTGTTCTCTAGCATTTTACATTAGATGATTAGACGATCGTGGTCCTCTCTTTGGCCGTGGGTCTGACGACCAGAGACAACCGTGTAAATCCCTACTCCTATTATTATCTATATTATCACTTTTTATTTTAACCAGGTAGCTAAGTGGAAGAGATGATCATGAGAAACTTTTCCGCCTTCGCTCTGTCCACTTAAAGTTGTCAATCTTCTATTTGTCACTTTACATGAGCCTTAAACTGGTATGCTGTCAACAATTCCTCCTTCCCTCTTTCAAAAACAATCTCGTTGTGAATTGTAGTAATGCATAATGGTAGGTCTGATAAATTGACTCTCGGGAGGTCTCAACTGGTTACTCTGTCCTATTTCCTAACTATTTTTAGTTGAAAATTATAAGAATCTAACAGGTTTTCCTTTAAATAGATTCTATTTGCATTTTGATTCTGTTCCACTTGCTAAACGACTCAATTAATTACCAATTTCACACCTCAGATAGTACGCTGTTCTCAGATTTAATGAGTTTAAATGAACATAAAGTAAAACATCGCTCGAGTTGACTTGACACTAGAATTGGATGGATTTAGTTAGGAGTAAGACATTGAATATCGTCCGTCAATTTATCCATTTGAATTAAACTCTATTATGAATTATTTTTGCACACTTCTACATGGTCAGATTACATGTGTCGTGCAGAGCTCACTTCCTGCCCTGGAATCTCGTCAATTTAACTGTTTCTCTTCCACTCGTGAACTTCTCAGGTGAATTAGCTTCCTGTCCTGTCTGAAATCAAATTCAAAGTCAATCTGTCTCTACATGAGTACCAAGTACACACATGTATTTATACTTGTTTTTTAAAGAGCGAACCTCACTTAAGTTTGTCCATTCAAATGTCAAGATTATCCTCATTTCAGTATTTTCGCTAAGTTACTTTAGTTGTGTTGATTACGAAATCTGAGCAAATGTCTTTTGCATTCTGGCTGCTCAACCGTTTCATGTTCCTACAAATGAATTCCTTGGACAGAATTTGTAGAAGCTTTTGAGGCGATGTCATGTGTGGCAGTCGGAAAATATAAAGAATCTTTTGTCATTTCGTCCAAGTGAACTTGCTGCATGGTCAAAGATCACACCCTGGCGTGGAGAATTCTAGGTTTTTCCTTTTTTCACGCACTTGCATGCATATAAATACGAATTACTATGCATATTTAGTAGGCATAAAGAATCC
>JAAAYG020011810.1:4927-23096 GCA_009936455.2 Tomocerus minor
GTAATTACAACAAATTATATTTATTTCTCTTGAACTCATTTTATAATACATATGTTTTCACAGTTTATTACTTATTACATTTGTTTAGTATGATTGTTAGGTATTATCCTTGATTGTTAAGTAGCTATGTACTTTAAATGTAAATTCTACAATTTTTAAATTTTGCAAAATCCAATGTGTTCTGTGCTACAGGGATTTAAAGTATCTCTGAGAGAGGCAATGATAAGTTAATACGCTTAGCATGACACTAAGAATTGAATGGGAAAAGAGGTGTTTGTATATGTAGCACGTGTTGAAATCTATATTAAAAGAATTGGAAAGGAAATCCAGTGAAATCGAGTTGTATTTTGCACAGTTGAGTTGATTGTCTATTTAGAGTTGGTGTGCTGTGGTGTTGTGTGTGCATGAGGCATCTGTTGTGTGAGTTGACGATCTTCCTCTCTTTTCCATCCTTGCGAGACGAAAGCTTATAAAAATCCACAAGCTTCTCCCTTAATCAAATGTGTGTATTGAATTAGATGCGGACTTAACAAGCTCCACTCTCGGAAAATGAATGAAAGAGATAAATTCTTAAGTATCTTAACAATGTGCCATAAAAGTGCAATCTTCGTCCTATAGGTACACTCTACGGTGTATCTGTGCTGAGAGGCTGACGTGTAATAATCACCAAATGCACTTCTCTCTACTCCATTTCAATGCAAGTGCGAAGGAAAGGAAACCGCAAAAACATAACTGTAATTAGCATGTTTTCGCAATCTTGGCTTCTGATACAGTTTATGGTTAATTTGGATATGTTTCCACGAAATAAAACGTTGTTTAGTAGTGTAAGACTGTAGCTATACGTCACACACTCCTTCAGAAACTCATCTTTGTCTCTTTAATTTTCTTTGTACTTGTACTAATTTGCACGAAGTTGCGAAATGGAACTCCTTACAGATGCTAGACACAAGGTAGACTTATAATTATGAATATGATAATGTTCTCTCTAAGATAACTATAAAGAGTTTTGCTCCTTTATCTTTTAATAATGATGAGGAGAAGGAGAGAAGATGCAATCCCTACGTAAACATAACTACCTACCTGCAGTTAAGATATTGATAAGGACTCTGAAACTTCATCTCTGACAATAAAAACATATGACTTTTGCAGAGATATCAAAGTGAGAGAAGATGAGTGTAGCTACAAGAACAACTTGTTGATGGAGATGTTGATTACTTTACATTTTTGATGTCTTTGTCATTTCTCTCTTTGTATATAGAAAAGATAAAAGATTTCATCTCTTTCCTCTGTCTTCTCTTCCATGACTATTTATCATTACCTAGCCACTTCTCCTGTCTATTCTTCTGTTCTTCAGACTTTATTTATTATTCTGTCTTCCTAATTATCAAAAGCAGCACCAGATTTTAATGTAACTGAGATGCAACAACTTCCACAACCCAATTTACTTTATTTGCTCTTGTTTCATGCTCCATAGTTTCATCTGGTTTCACCAATTGACTTTTATGACGAAGCAAACATTACACACCATCAGTCTCGTGCCTAGAAATACCTTTTCGGAAAGGAATTTTCCTACGTACATAATGAAATGAGAGAGCAAAAGTAAAACAGAAGAAAAATCTAAGTTGATGATAAGGAATTAAATATATTAATAAATATTTAACTTTTAAGTGTCTGCCTGTTTTAAGTATCAGCATAATATTCTTAAGTGTAATTAGCACTTTTACTTTGCTAAGAACTAACGATATGATTTTCCAATGAACAAAACCAATAAAAATCCTTTAAACAAATACCTAATTGAGAAAATCAACATTTTCAGTAGATTTTCAGACTTCATTACTACATAAATCCCTCAAAACAATTTTCTATTCTAAATAATTATCCTTGATCTGTTTCCCAGAAATATCTACAGTATTATGGTTTTATTTTCTGTGATAAAATTGATTTTTTTTGCATGTCATTCTAGATTAATGTAATAAAATAACAGTATTATGTTATTAGTGTGCAGAGTAGTTTCAATTCTCTTCGAAAGACGATGATAGTGGTCCACCAAAATTTACACAAAGGTTTCTGGCGTTTGCATATGTGAACATTAGGAATGAACAGGGTTGGGTTTTCTAACCTTTAGCATCTAAGTAGGTAGGTGTGCGGTTTGGTTTCCCTTAATTTATTCAGAAATTACCTATTTCTAGTATAAATCCCTAATGACAGTTACATTTTCTTAGTTGTAAGAATGAGCATATGCCATTTGCTTTGGTTTTCTCGAGGTTGATCTCAAGTATTTGGAATAATGCACAGGATAAATATTATCTGCTGATATAAAAATGCACATAAAAAGGTATGGCTCTTCTGCCGGTGTAATGCGACTGTATAATCGTGTAATTGAAGACAGAATGTAATGCTGTGGACTTTTGGAAGGATTAGAGTGTATGTAATGGAAGGTTTAAGGATATTTGATGATTTTATGGGTTAGTTGGGCAAAAACTAGGAGACCGTGAATAGAATTCAACACTCACTCACACTCCACAATCATCATACGGAACAGTTTGCTTTACTTACTCGTTCGCAGTTTACGTACATGTAATCATGTCAAATCCCCTCGCTTAACTTGCACACCTTTTCCCTTGCCAAGAGTCACAGCTCAGACTTTGGAAAAATGAATGATTTTGTAGTATTTCTGTTTTGGCAAACTGACATGGCATTAGTAGACAAAGGAATTGCAATGCTTGTTAAAGAATGCAGTTGTAAAACATCGTTCTAGCTATAGCAAATACTTTAAAGTACTAAAGGAGTTGTACGAACTTGACTTGTTAAGATTAGTGGCACGAATCAAACAAAATCAACAACTGCAAGTAAAAAGTTAAGGTTACTGTACTTTGCTTACTTTTCATGAAGAAGATACAAGAATCCGCAGCCGTGGTGTCTCTAATGTAATTTCGTCTTTTGATCATCAAGTGGTAAATACTAGAGGAAACCTCTTCACTCTTTTTTTTACACCAGAAATGAAGGAAAGGGAAGAAATGTTGGGGAAAACGAACGTGATGAATTGCATTGAGAACATCAATGGTTGTTGTTCATTTTTTTTCAGGTTCGTCATCGATAACGATGCATAAAATGACACATTGTTCTTCTGGTGGCATTCCCACAGATTATTCAGAGTGATTTGCTCCACCATTATTACATTTCAAGGAGGAAGCCATTATTTTAGTGCACTTGTTGCATTTCCATCAATAAATGCACAGAAAATTACTGCACAAATCATGCAAAATAAATAAATATGTGGTTTTCATTAACAATTTTGATTTTCTTCGGAAAATTCATTGCTCTACTAACAACGAATTGCCATTTTGGGTTTCTTTTTTCTCATGTACAACATCTTAAGTGATTTTCTTCGTAGAAATTCCTCTTCTTCACAGTTTAGTCTCTAGAGACTGCGACTGTTGTGAGATTTGGGAATGCGTTTTACTATTTACCTTTAAATGAAAATCTATCACTTAGAAGTTTACTCTAGAGAGAATAAAAAGAGAAGGAGGAAAAAGTGTGTAAAGCACAAGGGATTTGTTTTACATGATAAGACTAACAACTTGTGCATGCCATGCCTTTATCCATCTTCGTAAGTACATGAGATTCTCTTGAATACAAAATGAAAGTGCGGTTTTGTAGCTGTAGAAAATAAGTGACTGTACTTATTATCTGTAAAGTTCTTAGTTGAGTGCAGTGCAGTAGTGCAGCTTTTAGTTATTATTATTATGGTTAGGACAGTTAGGAGTTAGTCAACAGATAAATCTTACAGATGGGTTTACAAATACAAAACTGAGTAAACTATAACAAAGTAGATAGTAGCTAAAGTAAAGTGAAGAGTAAACAGGACAAGCGAAAAAAAAAGTTCTCTCGAATGTATCCTCTCTGTTTGCACTTTGCACAATGGACGGAATAGCATTCTTTATTAATTTTGAGAAAACTGAAAGGATGCGTGCAATTTTATTTTAGATAAAGAAGAGTGTGTGTCTATAAGTGCAAGGTAGTGTATATGTGATATGAGGTTCAAGTAAGAAAAGGACATTATACCTGTCTTGTTTGTTACAAAGACGGATGTCTTCTTGCGTAGTAATACTATATGAAAGTCTCACTGACTTAAAGACACGAATCCAATAGAAAATGCAAAAAAAAACTCTTTTCCCTTTCTTTTAATGTTAAATCCTGTAGTGTCGACTATACACTGTGTCAATAATGTAAGGATTACGTGTTCTTTAAGAAAATCATTATCTTTTATCTACGTAATTGAGTTAGAATGACAATGAGACAGTAAATGTCCCTTTTATTTATAGTAGAAATGAAATGGCTACTGAAAAGGTCATTAATTGGATTAGGAAAATTGCATTTTCAGAAGGTTGAATAAAATGTAAAAATTGGTTCTAGAAGAAAAGTGCATTCATTATTATGTTGCTAGTATTTGTTTTAAGAGATAAGAAAAGGTACTAAAATGGTAAACGAAGAAAAATTAAAGGTATTGACAGTGAGCGGTTAAGAAACTTGATTGTTATGATGATTGTCATTGTCACCGTCATTAAAAGTGTCATGTCTTGTCACTGTTCAGAGGACAATATGCATTATTAATAAGTAGTGTGTTGTTTGGTTAGAAGAAAAGGTCATTATTATCCCTCATTATTATAGAGTGAAGAGAAATAATGATAATAATGTGAGATTCTTTGTGATTTTGCAGGTTGTCGATTAAGAAATTGGTCAAACGGGACTTCTTTACTTATTCTCCTAGCAATTATCGTAGTTGTATTACCTGTGACGACAACATGGGCTCTGGGACCTCCCCGTGGCCCACCACACCCACCACCTTCTCGTCATCCTCCACATGGTCCTCCACCAAGAAGAGGAGCCAGACCTCCACACCCAAGACAATTTCACCAAGAGCTTCAACAACACCATGGCCCAAGTCGCCCACCACCACGAGGACCCAACCCACATGGCTTCCCTCACGGCCCTCCCCCACGTCAAAATTCTCCACACAATGGAAATCTCCCTCACCCTCATCCAACTCATCACCAACCTCATAATTTTAACGGAAATCGACCAAACATCGCGGTACCCACTCCAATGGCAGCAAATCACCCGCAACCCCCGCCAGGCCAGAACTCCCAATTGAGAAAAGGAGCTGCAAGTGTTCCCGGGGATTTAACACCTGCTGCCCAAACCCTGTACGATTTGAGAGGATTTAATATTGGTCAACAAGATCCACAAAGGTATCTCCGCCAACAAGGTCAACAACATCATCAACCTAATCAACATCAGCAACACCAACAACAAAGACCGCAGAATCAAGAAAATCATTTTCCACTACCCGCCCCGCAAAATCTTTTTCAATCCATTGTTCCACCTTCCCCTCAGCATGACCCGAGAACTGCTCCTTTAGTTTTCCCAAGTTTTTATCAACAACAGCCAAGGCCGCAACAACAGCAACAATTGCAATTGCATCAAAACCAGCAAAATCATAATATTTTCGGGCATTCTCAACATTTGTCGCAGACGAAATTCGAAACACCAAGATTTATCAACACAGTTGAGGACCCTGGTCCAGGAAATGATTTCCGACCAAGTCAAGTAGATCATTCTGGAAGTACAACGACGGAGAATTCCTTCAAGCCCGTTGTTCGTGGAGAACCAAAGACAATTCTCAATTACAAAGCTCCTCAAATACAACAACAACAATCTCGACCTGCAAATAATAACAACATTGCCAACACGAACAGCGCTAATAGTGAAGAGCCTTATGTTTACGTTTATGATGATATTGACTACGAAGATGAAGAACCTGAAGTGAAAACTAAAAACAACAATAACAATCGGAACAACAATAAACTTTTCAGTACTGCGGCACCAAGTAAACTGAGAGGTAACCCTTCATCAACCACATCCACTGCTTTGCCTACCCCATTAGCACAAATTTCAAATGGAGGGCATCAGACCCCATTCTTACCGACTTTACCCTCCCATTCTCAAGTCAGGCACCAACAACCGAATTTTAACAACTTTTTCGACCATGAATTTGACCCTAGATTGAATTTGGATTTGAAACCCTTCCAAAATCATAATCCATTCGAAGCTGTCCCTCCACCATCACTTTTCAATCAAGGAAGACCAAGATCATCACCGACAGTGACCCCAAGACCAAATGTAGAAATAGTTCCGAGTTCTGAAAGGAAACCTCCACCAGATCAAAGCAATGCTATTCATCCTGCTCTTAGAAATAATCAACAAACAAGTAGGCCGGTAGTTGACGATAGACACCGAAGACCCACATCAGTAACGACAACGATTCGACCCCAAGTACCCAACTACATTCAAGAGCATGACAATTTCGATGACAATTTCCAATTCAGACGACCACAACCACAAAGAAATCAATTCGGAGCAGTGAAAGATAACGATGATGATGATGACGATAATAATAACGGACAGTTCTTCCAACAAAATCATCCCGATCCAATTCTCATTCAGAAATTGAATCCATTCTTGAACCCAGACCCTTTCCATCCTCCCTCTCGTTTACGCCCTGTGAACACTATCGTTCCGAAAAATCGTGTTCCTCAAGAAGATATCGTTTTACCGCCCCATTTCCCAGAATTAGAAGACAATCGAACTCCGAAAGAAGATGAGACAACAACTACAGTTCCTCCAACACGAAAACCTATTGACCAAGCATTCATCAGACGTAATCCTAGTCCTAGTCCCACTCCAACAACACATACAAAGATTCGTACGCATCAACCACACAATACTCGAGGGACTACAACAACTACAACCACCACTACTACAACAACAACCTCAGCTCCTCGAAGGGCAAATCGACCTGTGAAACTTCGTCCAAGCAATCGATTCACAACGACAACGCCAGTCCCTGTCACAACAACTTCGAGAAGGACAACGACACCAAGTTCATTTTACGAGGACACAAGTCAAGAGTACTACGAAGACCTACGAAACCAGAACATTCAAGATACTTATGACTTTGAGACACCTGTGACGAAATCAAGGACGCCGGCTCCTTCTCGACACAATCAACTGTCAAATGACAACTTCAATGTCCCGGAAGCACCAACTGGAAGACGAGTGCGACCTTTGATTCAACAAGTGACACCCACACCTAATGCATTGCCCTCTTACCCAACTACATCAAAATCCCGCCTCAGCAATAATCATTTAAGATTCAGAGAAACTCCCCCGCCCCAGCCACCAACTGCTGAATCCCCTCCACCAAAGAAAACCGGAAAACCTTTGTACATCGCTGGAAAAATGTTAGCCAAGGAAGGAGGGCTTTATGCTGGACAAACAATTGCACAGAATCACATTTATGGAGCACCCGCTCCGTTGATTCCAATTAATAATATCTTCGATAGAGTTCCTGGAATATTAGACGGTCATGTTGCGACTCAACAGCCATTCCATCAAAATAATCAACAGCATTCGCGAAGACCAAGTCATTTACAGAATCAACACATTACTGCCTCTGAAGCTCCACACACAAGTTCGTATGCTAACCAAAGACTACGTCTCAACAAGCCAACGACTACATCTGCCACCGGTCACGGTCACGGTAACTCATCTCTCTTTGCTACTCTAGTTATAATTCTATTGTTGTCTAGAATCATTTAGCTAATACATTTTTCCCATTTGAAATCTTGTATTTACTTAGGTATTTTGTAGTGGAGCAAGTTAGTGCTTTGGTAGAATGAAAATGTGTTGATTGCATTGAAATGGAATAGGTTCTTGCACTCACATAGACAGAAAGAAGGATGAGGTTGTTTGAGCTACTAGTTGAATATTGAAGTAGGTTTAAGCTAAAGGTTTATGTTCCTCGTAAATGATACGCTCAAAGATTTCTCATGTCCCTTTTAATCAATTACTAAGAAAATAATTCTACGTTTTAACTATAGCGAAGTATGAAGTGTAACAACCTGCCTATTATTTACGTGTAGTAGGTGAATCTTTGAAAAATAAAAAAGACTACAATACTATCTTTGATATTTAGTGCATTATGAAGATAGGATCTTGAGATAATGATTTTTCTGTGCAAAGTGAGTAGGCTGTTAGTGATAGTGATCTTTATTAGGAGATAAATGCTAGATTTTATTCTAAGGAAAATGAGTAATTCTGCTCACGCAGCAATAAGTATCTACATTAAAAATCCTTTTGTTTGTATTATTCTGAGTAGTTCAACAACAACAAGACCGAATTGCGTCGCCAGAGAGTCAAGCTAATATTGAAACGCATAGAAATCAAGATGATTACGATCAAAGATTCAGGGCACCAAAGAATAGGTTCCAATCTACGAAACCGCCAACTGTCCTTCAGCCATCACCATCTCCAGGAGGGAAACGCAGACGTCCCAGACCAAATCAACAGAAACGATTGGAGGAAACGAGCACTTTGGTGAATCCTTTCAAGAAAAGTGAAGTAGTTTCCGTCCGTAGTGAAGTATCCGAGGAAATAGACGGAATTAATAATAACAACTACGTAGGACCTTCTGTTTTGCCACAGCCTCAGTTTTTATCTACTGCCTCGCCTGCTTTAACCACGACGTCAGCGAAGCCTTTGGTAAATCTAAGGTCAAGGAGACCACGACCTAGGCCAAAATTCCAAACGACCACTCCAGCACCAGAGGCTGAAGAAGAGAGACCCGTGAACATTCCAAAACCACCAAGGAAATTGAAACGTGTTCGTCCTCGTGTCAACGATCAATCTACTACACCTCAACCGGAATACTCGGAGTCTGTTTCAATAGTGACACAGTCGTCTGTTAAGATTTCAAGGAAGCCAACGGAAGCTCCAGGACGATTTAGCAGCCGTTACCGAGAGGAAGATGGTCCTGCTGTGGTTTCAACACCAGCAGGAGAAATTCCATCTGGAGAAACTCCTCGCTTCACTCCGAGTGCAAAGCCAAGACCTAAATTCAGACCACCACAGAGTCCCAAACCGAAATCTTTAGATGATTCTTCGAATCTTCCTGCCAGCCCTAAGCCAAAACGCGTAAGACCGCAACAACCGCAAGAAGCTGCTAGTAATTCCGAAGATATCTTACCCGCTAATATTCTCCTGTCACCTAAGGATGTGGTGATGAATAGAAAGCCCGCGAGGAGAATCCCACCTGGCTCTGCCTCAGATCGTCTTAAAGCTCTTCAAGAACGCAGAAGGAAAATCGCAATCAGAAACCAAGGAGCGACAGATGATGAAAACGGGGAAAACACTCCAGTGGTTCGTCGTGTCGTCAGTACGAGGATAAGAAAGCAAAGACCACAACAGCCGCAAGAGGAACAAGACTACAATGAGAATGCTGAACAACCTACTAACAAAAGAGAGGTCCCTAAAGACAGTGCACCAGAAAAAGAGCAAAACGACTTGAAAGAGTACGAAGGAGATGGGGATGAGGATTATGCAAACACAAATCATCATGTTGTTAAAGTAAATAACAATTACTTGAATCTTAATGTAAGAAATACATCGGAAGTGACATCGGAAGAAGCTAGATCTGTCTTAGGAATCAAAATCCCTTCAAAAAACTCGTTTGGAACTGAGCATCTCATTACGGAATCTCCAGATCATCACACACAATCCCAATCTCCTCGAAAATCATCGACGATGCCAATTTTCGAGAGTCTAGAGGATGAGGAGGAGGATAAGGAGCATAAACACGAGGAAGAGAATCGAGGAGAGGAAGGCTACGACGAGCAAGAGGATCATTACGATGAACACAAAGAAGAAAGTGTTCTGTCAACACATTCAGTCAAACAATCAACAATGCAACAATGGATACCGACGCCAGAAGTGAAAAAAACTCCGATTCTTCTGACCTCGCCTCGTACTGATCCAAATAGTCCACCGCCATCTCACAATAATCAGAATCTTGTTGTTAGAGAAAGTTCAACGGCTACTGTAAGTTCTTCATCATTAAAGCCAGCGGTAAGACTACGCCCACAACTCGGAAGCACCCCAGTGCAACAAAAGCGAATTACGTCTTCGCAGACATCAACGTCGACGTCTTCGCCGTCGGAGTCCCCTCCCCCGCACAGATACGTCTCGAGTGCTGTGAGTCTATCAAAATTCCTGAAAAGACCAACAACAACAAGCAGTAGTCACTCTAAGTCTTCAAATAGTTTGTTTACAATGGCGACAGAAGATCCAAGTTTGCCTCTTGAGTCAATTTTCCCTATTGTGCCTCATTCCATCACCTCATCGTCTTCTACTTCAGAATCGACCTCTTAAATGTTGTCTAGCAAAAACAGAACGGACTGTAATGCATGCACTTAACTCTAAAGCCAAGATATTATGCTTAAATATATAATCATGTCTTGAATAGCAATAGTTTATCATTATGCTGAGTAATAAGTAGAAGATTATAATGATCATTATTTTTCATGTACTGCTAAGTAACTTACTATGTATATTATTACAGTTCTTCACTTCTCTCTCTCTCTCTCTCTCTTTTTCTCGAAGAGGGAGGAGTTAATCCAAGCCAAGCAAAAACACTTATATAGTTCAGTTTACTATAAATATATCTACTGAGTAATATCTACTCACTATATTTCCTTAATTTCCTATAGACATTAATTATCCTTATCTGAAAAGGATAAATAATAGTTCTATATATATTCTACACTCTATTAGCAATCCTCTTGAACTTGACACCTCCTGACGAGCAGAGAAAATGAGTCAAAACTCGCAACTCTCTTTCAGAATGCACACAAAGTAAATGAAAGTGAGTTAAAGACAGTTTAATATGAGAAAGATGGGAAGTTAAGGATGAAGTGCACGACTTATAATTGCGCTACAGTAATTTGTGATGCTAATCGACGCTGAAAATCATTTTTCCTCCACAGAATAATCCCCTTTTATCATCACTAATCCCTTTTTACCAATAATCCTCAACAACATCAAAGCAATTATAATTTATAGGATATACCCTTAGCTATTTAGCCGTAAACTTTTCATTTCTATATACCTACGTGTATATCGAGAATGGAAGTAAAAGTATGTACATTCAAGCTACACACTACAAAATACATTTTTGAGATCGAGAAAGAGTAAAGGGATTTTGCTCCATATATTTCATGCACTTGAAAAGATGTTTTTACATATGAGGTTGTGTATTTTGTAGCGTGTCGTGTGTATCTAGTGCCTTTACAAGAGAAAATCATTGAGCTAACTTAATTGTTTCTACGGACATGATAAATATAGTAGTTACATAGTATAAATATATTTTGTTGCGCTAGCTGCTGTGGCCATTAAGGGATTTTTAATACCCTCTTCCATCCATCTAGCAAATAACTAACCACTTTTCTATCTTTTGTTCAGTCTACACGAAAAAGGCAACTGTCAAAGCGTGGAGTTTCTATTTTCTAATAATATTTGTACTTTTATAGTGGAACATTCATTCCTCCTTTTATTATCATCTCATGAGATGCGATGACGATGATGATGATGGACTACGTAGGTAGCTCTATATCGAATTTCATCGAAAGAATCTGTACTATTCTGTACTATATATTTACTTTAGACTTTAGACACTAAATTAAAGATTAATTATAGCTATTGAATCCATAATTATCATATTTTGTATCCAATGAATTTGTTAATATTATTTTTGAAAGTGTGAGTTGAGCAGAGAGAAATGAGTTGTTGCATGTAGTGTGAGAGAATATCATATTGTTCCAACTAACAATTAAGTAGCTATTAGAGTGAGTCGTTTTGTTCAACATTAAACTACTAAATGATGATGATGTGTCTATAGTGTAGCTACATATCCTTGTCCTATTATGCCCATAATAGTTCAGCTGTGTATTTATTTTTACTGTTCTTCTACGGGCGACGGAACATTCATGTACATTGCATTATAAACTCCTATAATATAGCTACATGGTTCATATACTAAGACCTCTCTAAATACATTATGCTCATCAAGGATGGATCTAAAAAAGAATATTACTACGATGATGTCTGTTAAATGAGTGCAATTGTTTGTGTGTGTACGTAGTATACGTGTGTGCAGCTCAGAGTTTCAAGTGTAACGAGTACTTTATATTATTTTATATTATGTGAATGTATGTCTACCTAAGTACTTTATTATATTATATGTAAATGTGTGTTTAATGGAAAATGTATAAACAAAACAAAATAAATAAAAGGACAAAGATCCCGTTGATGAGACTCATTCATTAGCTAATTGCCTTCAACCAATTTACTTTAAGCGTCCCTTTATGCACTATTAGCTTCTCCTTTCTCATAATAAATATTCAGTCCTTTGGTACACACTTACCCCGCCTTCCTTTTATCCAATCACATAATTAGCCCTTCACTATTGTATAAGAAATTTACACTCATCAGCTCAACTATTTTCTTTCGTAGATTTATTTTAAGCGTAGTAATAGTAAATACCATTGTCAAGTACATAGTCATTAGGATAAGGATTTCCCCCTTCTATGCACAAATGCGCTTTGATCATTCTATCTAAGTGCACTTTGTCAATACTAATTGCATACTATGCATACTAACAACGGCAACATAAAACTCTGTTAAATGAACCACAACAAAAAAGGACTAAGATAAATTCCTCAACATACACTGACCTCCTATTGTCTCATTCATATTATCATTTTTCCTCAACAAAGTTAACTGCATATATTTATCAGAAATATCAGATATTTTTCAAATTCCTTCTGTAATGCATTCGTGACATTCAATTGACAGTTATAATGGCTATTTTCAGTGTTTATGCAACCTTAAACCAATGCATGTAGGAAAATTGATATGAGCCATTGTATGCTAGCTGTAACACCTGAACTTATAAATGGCCATACAAACTAATTCCCTGCAAGTAAAAATATAAAATGTGCTTTAGATCGCACCAAAATTGTTTTAATAACTCAGCAGGTATGGAAAATGTGGGTTGTCAAATGAGCATAAGACAGTGGACAGACATGGATAACTAGCCTTTTTCATTTGTTATGGTATGTGACTGACTAAGACTGTAGTACTTGTAGGATTTAGAAAATAGCTTTCACACATTAGTTTGGTAATTTATCAGATATACAGCTAATTTTACCTTTCTCATGTGGAGTCACGATAAAGTCATCAAAAGTTCGAAAGATTTGTCCTCTCATCATCAGTCTTGTCTCAATCTCAACTCAACCCAGAGCTGAGAGTACTATTGAGGATATCAAAGCTTTTCAGTTGAGTACGGAGATCGAGAGTCAATTTTAACTGCATGTCATCAATCTTAACTCATTCACTTTCATTTCCTTAAAGCTCTTAGCCCTTACTACACACACACATATATATATTATTTCAAATTGTGTTTTGCTATCTCCTATTGCTTCACCTGAAAGGTGACAATGAGATATGAGACTTTTTAGCAACAGTTCCCTAAATAGAAAAAGATATCTCAATTTTTAAGCACTAGTGCTGAGTCGAGTCTCAAGTCTCAAAGTCTCAACCCCAATTCAATCTACATCTACAGTTCTACAGTATGTCTGGAATTTAAACACTCTTACTAATAATTTTACTTGTTGGATATAACAGCGTAGGAAGTGATCGTAGTGAATTGCATTTTTATTGCAAACTGAGGACCTGTTCTGCGGAAGAACAGACATGGACTTATTGAAAACAAGGCCAGTGTGTGTAGATAACCTAAAAGTGACAAAAACTGGACATTTGTAATTTATGCAATAAATATGCAATTATTTCACCTGTATAAATTGGTTACAATCTTTGTTTACTTATTTACTATGAATCTGTAGGAGTTATGCTGAAGATGAGAGTGAACAGTATTGTTAATAAGTTGATTGATGCTGCCATGTCATGTCAGGAAATTAATTATCACTGACAATTTGACTTAATTAATTTACATGAAGGTGTGCAAACTGCAAGTATAGGTAGGAGGTAGGGGATAGCTAACTCTACAAATGAAGACATTTTATAACTAATAATTAATCTTTCAATTAAATAGCATAGCACGAGCAGAAAAGTACAAGAGTTTTGTGATTGCTAATGATTGCTTGGATAGTAGCATATAGTATAGTTATTACATCCTAGCAGTCTATAAACACATTGCATAGTGCTAAAGCAGTTTTACAGGTAGGCAGAGAAGGTTGGAGGTGATTCACAGTAAATTATGTGTCTCAGCTCGTAAAAGTTAGAAAGGAAGCAGTGGCGTTTTCTACGAAGTAAGGAAGGAAGAGGAAGTTTTCCTATAATATATAGAGCAAATGTCAAGTAAAGAGTATCGATGATTATCTGCCATCTTATAGCTTAAGGTACTTTAATAATAATTGCTCAGCATTTTATTTAACTGTTAGGTACTTACAGTAAATGGCAACCGACGCATTTCGTGAGAATCCAAATCGGAGCTTTTCAATCTCCTCTGTATTTATGACTCTGTTCGTTGCACAATTCATAATTCTGCAGATAGTGATGATATCCGTACTAGTGGTGCACGAAGGAAATTGTCAGTTCGATGAGAATTATGACGAACAAGATAATTTTGACATGGACTCAGATTTTCTACAAGACAATGATGATAATCAATGGACTAACCAAGTTGGTACACAAGAAAATTATGATACAGAAGACAATGAGATTGAAAAAGTGGAAGAGAGCAGCATAGGCAAGTTCACACAGGATAATAATAAAGATGACTCGGTTAGATACGAAAAAAATAGAAATACTACGACCACTACTACATCTTGGTTCCAGAGGAAAATCACTATACCGGCCGGAACCACTTTGAGTCTTACCACACAAGTCAGTAGACCGGATATTATGCCAGGATTCTTTTATGATGTTGATGGCATCATTATGGATGCTGTGGTTGAAGTTCCCATTTGGAGTGAGCATTTATTTATCTCTTTGTTATACTTTTCCGCCCTCTTTTCCGAAATATATCATTTAAAATGCTTAAAGTGCTCGTGGACTAAGCTAGAAAACTTACATACATACATTTCAATTCATCAATTATTTATGATTTTACCGGGTTAATTTCTAACGTTTTACAGTGAATGTGAATAAATTCCTGAAAGCCGCTTACGAAGGTTCTCTCAATGCCCAGGATGAAGATTCCGACGAAAAGTCACTGGCTGGCTATGAAAGGTATTTCTAAAGTAGTTTTATATTACTACGACTTCTTATTTTCCGCACACCCAGACTATCTAAGAAGAATTATCTGATGATTTGTTGAGTGCTGCTTATAAATAAAACTCGGCGGAGGAAAATGAAATATTCATGAATCTTTTCCGAACAAAATTGCTCTTAGTACGTGACGTGGGGTTTTTGGGGAAATGCTATATAAAATGGTCGGATGTGAAAATATAATAAAACTTTTGCCCTTTATGCTTTGTCAGATGCTTTCTGTACGAAAAACTGGAGAGTTACTCGACAAGAGTTATGGAGATGTCACCTTTAATTTCTCACATGTGTCTCCTGAGAGCTATTTGCGAAGCGCAACGAATTGCCGTCTATTACCAAGATCCACCCACCAACATTGCCTTCGAGCTCATTCATCTTCTTTTGACGTACATAATCCATTATTCTACGCTCATTCTATAAACTATTTCTAAATACTTTTAAATGCATTTTTTGATCGTACAGACCGAGTCTGGGGGTGCAAGATGATTGCTATCTACCTTATCTAGCAGCTGAAACTATTGGACTGGAAACTGGACAATGTTCCAAATATGCTACATTCTGCCCATTAAATATTGAGGGGATTTTGCTTTCAAACTTTTTCCCACCGGATGAATACGATTAATTTTCCATTTGGTTTTCAAGTCGAAAACGTTATTTTGGAAATGTGTTGCTGTACAAACTGTAAATATGTACAAAATATTAATACGTTGATTAAAATTCTGTGTTCATTCCAATATGCATTGTATGTGTACGAATTTATCGGGAAAATGAAAATTATTTTTTGTTTAATTTTATTGTACACTAGATTCATTACAAGTCAAAATGCTATCATTAACAGACTGGGTTTTATTCAGACTCTACTAAACTAATTCTATTATTGTTTTCTGAAATCCTTCGTGTTATTATAATAAAATAAATGCAATATAAAGTTTTTATACAAGAATTTGTGAGATTTTTACCATACTAATTATTAAGGAAACACAGGAAACAAGAAATACTCAGTTATACAGTTTCAAACTCATATCTATTCTATATATACGAATCAACTATTTTCAAGCTTAGCTCTTCATGGTAAGTCGTACTTACTAGAGTGTCAAAAAGGAAAGTGCCAATTGCTCATTACCCAAACTGTCTTAAAAATTTACCAAATATATTAAAGTCATATTAGTCAATATATTAAATGCAAACGAAAATTACAATTCGTTTTTTTACAGAAATTAAATTCCTCCTCATAGTGAGTTTCTTCACTTTAAACTATATATGCCTGGCTACTATAATTTATTCTACATTCAAACATGGAAAAGCGTTGTAATATCGTTCCACATCATATACTGCAGAAATTGGTCCTTAATTACCTTTCTAACAAATTACAAAATTTATAATGGTGTAGTACAAAAATATTCTAACTTCTATTTTTTAGCGGGCTTAGCAAACATTTTGACAGGACGAAGGAAAGGATTGTCTATGAGTTCCCAACTGGTATTCATAGCAGATGAAGCATCTTGACTGTTTTCATTCCCACTCTCATCTTCTGTATCATCATTCAATTTAGGTTCGACTGGCTTTTCCTTTTTGATGTAATTTAAGGGGGCTTCTCCTTCTCCCTCCTCAAAAATCTGATCTCGTGGCACCAACGGATCCAGGTAGGCTATGGGTTTCGGAGCAATTAGTGGAAACAAAGTTATTTCTGGGAATAGACTGAAGCAGGGGGATGTTCGGGCATAAAACTTGCTCAAAGACCTCTCCAGATCTCGTTTTTGTTGCGACGTCTTCTCACGACATGCTGCATAGTCTGTCAAAGGTTGCTTGTGCGTCTAAACAAAAGTTACGTAAATATGAAAAGTATGCACTCGTAGAATATGATAATAACTGAAAAAAAACAATCTACAAATGAATAAAACATACGGATACATAAACATAGAATTATGCAATTCTCGTAAAACTTTTTACCACAACTGAACATATAATTAATAATAATTAGGATTTTTACATACCGGGGTACGAATGTAAGCATGAGGATCGGGCATCGGTGGAAAATAATCGGGTATATATGCCGGTAAAGATCGTCGTTTTCCAGCAGACAGAATCGTTGGTGCTTTGGGTGGTGGTAACACACTCGGGTTTGGGATGATAGCTCTGCTGTGTCTACGAGAATAATTTCTAAGTCCGGCAGGTTGAATCTTCAATCCCATATCCGTCATTGCTAGCACAAGATCCCCAGTGTTAGGTTCAACTCTTCCTGCCAATTCCGTAAACATTCTTGTCGATCTTCCCATTTCTATCAAAACTGCAAAACAAAATCTTCTATCAATCCTTTCGTTTTCGCTCAGCCCACAAAATGGAAAGGGTAAACAACCATATTATATTTAGAGTTTACAGAAACATTTAAAATGCTTTTTGGTGAATTAATAAATTACTAATTTTAATTGCCTAGACCAAAGTTTCACTTACGGCTCTGTAGCATTTCGGTAAGAGTTTCCAATGCCACTTTGTCTGCCTGATTAAATCCTGCTTCTTGAACAGACAAAGCCACGAAATGGTACAAAATTTTACGACGCGGATTAACGGGGATTTCCGGAGATGACATTGTGTAGGATTGCGATCGAAGTCTACTTGAAATTTATTTCGCCGCCTGAGCAGATTAAAAATTTCCGGATGATTGATTTGTACAGTTCACCACAAAACCAGTGCCTACCCGACACCTGCGATAAATAAGAATCTGCATTTATAACACAAACCCAGTTTTCCCCACGATCTATACAATACACAATAAAATTAAACTCTTTTGTTTCTTAATCATTAATGCCAAATAAAGAGTTAATAACATTACTGAAAATAGGACTCAAGATTTGTGCATTAATAAGGTATGTATTTGAATTTTACGTTTTAAAATTGAATGTACAGATAAGCAGGCGCGTACCCAGGATGCCCATTTGGTGGGGGCTTGGCAGAATGCATGAAAAGAGATAATATGATTTTACGGCTT
>JAAAYG020011821.1:4540-23079 GCA_009936455.2 Tomocerus minor
ATAGTTAGAGTTTTAGTTAGATATATAGAGTTTTTATCATTTAAAATTACCTTGTAACGGTTTTTATGTCCTGAACAGTTTAAGTATAGTTGAGGATGGCGCAGTTCATGCAATATACAGCAACCGCATACTGAGGGTTAGACAGTTACTTCTTAGTTTAGTGTTGCTGTCACAACAGGACGGTAGCGTCTACATAGTTGGATGATGATATGACACGATTGGGCAGTGACACATATTTGAACTGGCCCAATTGGATAGTGTTCCAGTTTTGAGTCCTTAGTTAGTGATAATCAAATTGAAGAAAAGAAATAAATGGCTTTGCTGAGTCATGTTAATCATGTGTGGACTATTTTTTTGGACGTTTTTTTTACTACAGAAGATTTAGATTCATGAATTAAATTATAACTCCAGCCATGAGGTTGTAATTTTTGTTGGATTTTCCCCAGTCTCTGCTGGATGTGAGCTATAAATAGAATATTAGACAGCCATGCTATTAGTAATCTAGTTTTAGTTACTTCCATTACATAATTTTAAAATGTTTCATTGACAAAATTTGACATTATTTGAGCCATGTACTTTTTTTTTCACTATCAAGAATCAAGATACATTGTTCAGTATTATGATTAAAATACTTATACATGTGTAGATATACTAATATATCTTGTGTATATAAGCCAAATTGCAGGCAATCGTTAATTAGGTATGTATTCATAAATATACTAAATGTATTTAAAAACTGATTCTTAATGTGTCAGAATATAAAAATATTGGTTAGTATTTTTGTTATGTAACAGGCAAGAAAAATGTATAATAGATGGTAGATATAGTTGTTTGTCTGACTTTAATTGCTTATGTATGTGTATTGTCTTTAGGGATCTGGCATACCTCTTCGAGTACAAGCTGCTCTCCAGATAAATATTTTATTACAACCATGGGAAGAATTCTCGTAAGTGGTTTTACTTAGTTACTATGGGTTGAAACAATGCAATCTCAAATCGCAACACATGTACATTAGAAAAAAACAGCCATAAAAACTAATTTGTCAATATTTATGAAACTGGCAGGTTGTTTCGAAATATGCCGAAAATTTATTTTCCTACCCTTTGGTTCACACAAACGGCTCAGATAAGTGAAGAATTGCTACCACAAGTAAAGATACTTTCCATTCTTCCATCCGCAGGCATCACTTCATCGATGGTCATCTTTTGTTTGGGAATGTCACTTTTAATAATTGTTGGCTACTTTTACACAACTAGAAAATCGCCGAACGACATTGATTCAACGCCCCAGGTATTTGATTTGACATTTAAAGTATTTTACTAAATTATCATTTTCATATACGCATGTTATATTATAGTACAATATTGAACTGCAACAATTATTTACTAATAAGTTAGAGCTGAAAAAACATTGTTAGTGAAAACTAAAGAGCTGTTTATGGGAAGGCCTATAAATTTTTACTATTTAGAGATATATAATTTAAATTGCTTTAATGGGATATAACCCACTCACAAATAATTCAAATTTAGATTAGTAGATTATTATTTATTTCTTAGATTTTTATTACTATTTAGCAGTATGCACGTTAACAAGATTATTGTTAGTGAACGTCATATTTACCCTTTTCGAAATTAATTTTATGAATGAAAAAATTCCTTATGATCATAGCTTTAATGTATTTAGTATTTATATAAGTATCTAATCACTTCTTTGAAATAGGGCATGTGATAAAGTAAACAGACATAATAGACAGTCCCCAAATTGGATTAGTTTTTAGTTTATGATTTGTTTGAAATACAAATTAAAGTCAGGAAATAATTGTAATAATAAAATGCAACCGTGTTTGATGTACATAGCGTATGGTAATTTTAAGTTACAATAACTAATGTCATGACCATCATTATCAATTGCAGGTATTATTAATCGTATTAAGTATGTAACACAACACTAATTTTTATTACAGTATTTATGGAAATATCCAAGTGCATGCGGAGGATTCTTTGGTGTATACAATGTCATATCCATAAAAAATTTCTTTACATACTGGGCTGTCGCTAAATCGCTACTAATTAAAGTATTAAGTGAAGTTTACGTAATTATTTTTAAAACAGATTTTAGTTATGTAGTACTTGCATGTAAACGCTGAAAATATCCTTAATTTAGCATATAATATTTAATTAACATGAAATATTTTACTTTGGTTGTTGATAAATACGTTTCAGTTTCAACAAAAACTTATAAAAATAATTAATTGAAAATTCCACTATGGAAATACGTATGGTTGCAGTGTTTTTACTACTGATTTTTCAACATTAGACAATATTTTTCAGCCTTTATTCGCAGTAAAATTATCCTGAAATGGGTAGATGTTAGATTTAGATGTAGAAATAGTTCATAATTATTTTTATTTGACTTTAGGTCATCGAAATAAGTGATATATTAATTAATTAATTTAAAATAACATTTAAATTTTAATTTCAGAAAATGACTTATGGGGGGATGTCCGAGTCGAAGACAAAGAAAACTTTATTGAGTTCTGTAGTAGATCAGGTACAATCTGCAACTCAGTTATTGGGACGAGCTAAAAAGCACCCCGAAACAATTGTCAGTATTCATAAGGGAGTAAAGGTCATTCACCACTCCATACCAAATGAGCAAGAGGTCACTTTTAAAAATCGCTCTGCTTTCCTGCCAAATCAAAATGCACCTCTAAAGAAAGAGGATGATGAACTCTGCCCACTCCGTGCAAACTCTTGTGATAACCAGTGAATTATCATTGCATTATCAGTCAATTAGCTACAGTTATTTTAGATTTAAATAATATAGCAATTTTTGTAGGTACTGCGTAGTTTTTGTAAACTTTGGTCATTTTATCTCGTTAACGTTCCATTTCTTCGGTTTCGAAAGACGCAAGTGTTTGATACCAAGAAAAATGTGTTACCCAGTTACCCGTATTTATAATGTTTAATGAATTTAATGTTTTCTTTGGTGTTTAAAATGCTTTATACATTGAAGCCATAGAGCGTTAGATTAATGCATTAATTACTCTGAATAAGCTTTCTCTTTGTCTTAAGCGTATTCATTTTAGCTTTATTACATTGTACTGGAAAAAATATTTCACATTAATGCATATATATTATATAGGTACATATTATTTATGCGTATGGTGTATGTTAAAGTTAAGTATGTAGTTTATGTGTAATCGTATTTTGAGATGGTGTAACTGTGGGATTTCAGGTTATCAGCAAGATAACTTGTTTAGTGAAGTAGTCAATGAATGCCATTTCAATGATTGTTTGAAATGTGTTCCAGCTCATCGTGAGTAATTTATTATACATTCTTGTTATTAATCCATAGAATAGGTTCCTTAAAATTGCCTGGATAGTTCAGGAAAATCTCAATTTCATCATGTCTTGGGAATCTTGAAATTGTCATATTTCATATTTGGTGATAAAGTGTATAGTGAATAATAAAAATGGGAATTTTGTATAAAATGTTTTCTTTATCTTTTAGGTGGGCATTGCATTAGGGATATTGGGATAGCGTTACAATTAACGTTTTGAAATTTATCAGAGTAAAATATATATATACTTGTTAAATATGTCCTTCAATTGGTTTTCGATTGTTTAAATGTCCAGCAATCATGTCCAATTTGACGTGGTGCATCAACATTTTATTTTTACAGATAAATTTGATTCAATTTTGTACATAAATATTTTATTGATAATATCATTTGCTATTATCATGTGCCAATGTGCCGTCATTAGGATGTGTCACAGGTGTTTGTGCTATATGTCACGTATGTGCTGAGCAGCTAAAATCATTTTACGTTTGTTCTCTTTTGGCGCTTTCGTTTAACTCAGTTGGGATTTTCATTTGACATTCAAGAGCACGAATTATTCACTCAGCCAAGTTGGCTGTGTTACCTATACGGACGATTTTAATTAGTCGCAAATAAAGGGTTTAATGTTACATTTAGTTCACTCCTTTTGCATTTCATATTTTGTTGGGACTGAAGGGGAAGGGTTCATTATCTGAAAATGGCTTGCCTTCTCCACGATACCATCAACGCTCATATTTCTGGATTGGTTACAGATGTTCATAATACCAAAGATAATGCCATTTGGTATAAAATTCAAGTTGAAGTTAAAGAAGTTTGGTGGCATGTTGAAAGACGTTATAGCGACTTTGAAGCCCTACACAGAAAACTAGTCGACTCGCAAGGTAATTAATATGCAACAAACGAATTGGTAAAAAGTAAATTACAATTTAATAGTTTAAGAAGGTTGAAGATGACCTCCCACTTCATTTTAATCTTCAATTAATTCATGTCTTCAATTCCAAATCCAAATAATCCTGTTGTCAATTTTCAACCATCGTAACAAATTAATAATCTGTCAATGAAAAACAGTATGCAACTTTGTGATTGCAATTATGAATTTAAAATAATTATTTCCATGCATTAAAATTAACAAAATAACTCAAGAACATTCCTGCTCAGGCGTGACAAACTGCAAGTAATGCTTTTTTTCCTATTTCAGGAATTCCCAGAGACAATATAATACTCCCTCCTAAAAAACTGATTGGAAACAAAGATCCTCAATTTGTTGAGAAACGGCGTGAGCAGCTTGATCTGTATCTGAAGAATCTGGTCCAGTTTCTAGGAAGAAATCCTCCTAACGATTTAGCAGAGTTTCTGAATTTCTATGATTTTGAAATCATTTTCATGCTAAAAAAGCTTGCTGTTGAAATTTTCGAAAAGGGCGATCAAATAATTGCAAATTCGAAATCTTTCATACTGTCTCCTTTCCAGGTATGTCATATTTTTTCTCAATAAAAATATTTATTTATGACATGGTTAATGTGTTTCGTGAATCTACTAAGACAAGTTATGTACTGTAATAAACTAATTCTCAATTAGATATACGCTATAAATGAAAGGATGCGTTTAGCTCTTCCACCTTTGGATTCTGTTGACAAACGTCATGATTTTAGCCACATTGTAGATTTCTGCACTCGTTTGAAACGTCTAGAAATAGTTGGCAGCAACATTCCTCTTGGAAAGAGTACAATAATTCCCAACCAGTACCCCGGTAAACACTATATTTTTGCATTTATAAAATTTCTCATTCACTTGCATTTCATTACATCTAAATTTGTTTTTAAATAAATATTATGTAATTATTTAGTTTACTTCAAAAAAATTATAATAATTTAGACCAGAGACAAATACAACTGAGAGTTAAAAGAAATTTAATTTAATGTTTTTTCAGTTGATTTGTCTGCTTTTAAATCATTACGTCACCTAACTTTGAAGATTGTAAATGTTGACAAGTTTGTTCATGTAAGTTTATGATTTATAAAGGGCTTTACATTTATTATGTGGGCGTGTTCATCTCAGTGAAAAACCATTGTAGAATAAACAGCTAGTAGAACGATAGATAATAAAATCATGCTCTTGTTTATTGATTCTTGATTATTTTTTACAGATAGGAACGGTGCGACAAACCATTGAACAAATAGCTGTTCATAACTCGCATCTTGAATCAACGAGTCAGCTTTTACTTTGTGATAATCTTTACAAATGTTACAGCGAAGCAGGCCCTGATACCATGTGGCCTAATTTGATATCTCTCAACCTGAACAATAATAAAATAGAGGTAATAATTGACAATACATATTTGCTACAAATTTCCGTTTTATTTAGCATGAAATGTAGTAATGACTTTTATGGTAATTAAATTTCTTGGATATTTTGCAGAATGTGAATGATATTGGGAATCTCGCACCGTCACTAAGACGCATTAATCTCAGCTTTAATCAACTCTGTGATGCTTTCAGCTTGACATCACTTCCTTATTTGGAACACGTGTCGTACAATGGGAATGTAATTGGTTTCCTATCGGATATGCACGTCCAATTAGGAAACATAAAAATTCTGGATATGTCCCAGAACCAAATAGAGTTTCTGAAGCCTTTCAGAAAGTTGTACAGCTTAGTGGACCTGAATTTAAGCTGCAACAAGGTCGTCAGTGTTGAAGAAATAAAATATCTCTCCGAGTTGCCTTGCCTGGAGTCATTGTATCTGACAGGAAATGAAGTGGCTTCGTCAGTCGACTACCGTGTAATCGCACTTTCCTACTTCGGCTCACGGGCCAACGATGTCTATCTGGACAACGAAAAAGCTTCATTAACCGAAATGGACCAAATATCTATTCGTCAAGCCATCGAGTTAGCTAGGCAATCAACTCTCCACAAATGATCGAAGAAATCAATTTTACTTTCACTAACTGTATTATCGTCTTCATTCAATATTAGTTACAGATATTACTTCGCATTTCGGGATATTGTTAACATTTACTGTTTTTAATTGTTACGAATGGATTAGTGAACTACTACTTAATTTTTAACTCATGCAAGTCATTGAGCAAGTGATAATAAAGAATTATGACTGTCCTTTAAGGCAGTTCTTTAAATTTTCGACATTCTGTATTAATTTTTACGAGTAATACTTTACGACATCCACTTAGACTAAATGTTTGTACATTTATAGTAGCAGGTAGTTTTACTCAGTTTTGAGATACCCGAATAGCACATGTTTACTTAATGAGGAGAATGACCAGTTTTTTGTTTCGGACTACCTATTATAACTTATTGTTCGTTTCTTTACTTGCTATGTTATAAAAATATCTCTTAGAATTCATTGGTGATTCAATTAATTCCAAGCATTTCATTAGTATATTGTAGCCAATTGTATCGCGATGCAAAAGGGTACATTGTGCAGAAATTGTTAATTATTGCTAAATGTCCTTTATGTGGCTTGTTACAAAATATTAGCAATTCATAGCGTATCCTTGTATCCATATGAAGAATTTTCAAGCTATCCAGGGGTAACTGAGACTAACGATAATAATAAACATAAAATAATATCACACTGAAATACGACCGACTAACGGTAAGGGTGCTTACGCTTACATGGTGCTTAAATAAACATTAACAAGCGACAGTTCACTCGTTTGAGGAATAAATGTCCATACTGTACAGGGTCCACATCCAAAAATCCGCCTTTTTATACAATGTTAATGGGGTCTCGACGAATTACAAAATAATTTGGTTTATATGAAGCAAAAGGCAGTCTTGGCTACTAAATAATGTATAATTTACGATTTAAGTATGCTTATATACTGTGCGTTCACAACAGAAATCTCATGTCAATAGTAAACAAAAGGAAGTATAATTTGCGGTGGCATCTCTGTGGTAGTCTTATTGGAGTAATCAATTCAACTGCGCAGTTTGTCTAGACGTACCGTGTAATGGCCTAGAGAAATATTGCTGCAATTTGATTTAATATTTTAGTACAGCAAGGACCCTTATCGGGGCCAAAAATGTTTTTAATTGCTTATATTGGTAAATTTGTATAAAGTAAAAGTTAAAAAACAGCAATTTTTCTTAGAGACTGTCAAAATTAGGTGGTTCAAGCAATGCAGGTCACTAAAAACCCTTAAAGCCAGTATTGGTTGCTATTTCATCTACATAGTGATTGAAAAGTACTCCTGGTTGAACAGATTACGCGGTTAGTTTACATCCCTACTTTAGAATAAAAATCCCATTTCCCACGTCCCACCTTCTCAGGTTGGAATGATAGAGAAGCGAGTGCTATTAGATAGCATGAGACATGTTATCTGTGTTTTTCATCCATTGCGTTGCGTCTGTAGCTAGTCATTCATTATGCTATAATATGACTGAACAACAATAGCCATTAAATTGCAATAAAACCTGAAGACGCACCTTTTCCAAAGGAAACGATAGAGTCAGCTATGAAAGTTTTGTATCGTACGGTGCATTATATTTATCGTCCGAACCTCAATCCTAAAGACTGCTTTTTACTACATGTGTCATGTGCAGACTACAAGTTTTGCAAAGAAATTGCAATGCAATCTCCAAATGAGATTCAAGAATTAGGTTTTTGTAAAGTCTTTATTTTCTCTTCACGTCATTCATTTACACGAAAGTACACATATAATACTGTAATTTAATTAATAAATGTAGTACATATGATAATATTATTCATATAGTGATATATAACGAGAATGACCATAACCCGTAAATTATGCATTAACGCCCAAAGAATTGGAGCAGTGCTAGATTTCGCATCTGAATCAGTACCTATGTTATTACTTATAGGTCGCACCTTTGAATCAAAAGTTTTTCAATTATTTTGGACTTGGAAATCACTTCACTAGGGATCATTCATTTTCAAAATATCAAAATTAAAATTTAACATAATCATCCCACATTGAACTGATGAATTTATCAGTCAACTCTGAGGTAATAGCAATTTAATTCCAAACGGGTCGTTAAAAACATTAAAATCCCACACATTAGATTATGGTATCAGAGCTTTCAGAGCAGGAGATTTTCCACTGATAAAAGTACTTAATAAGTGAAAACCACTGTTGAGTTGGCCTGGCAAGTGGTTTGACTTTGACGGATAGGGAATGCTATTTTATGTGCTTTAGATGGCCATAATTAACGTGGTCTTCGTCTTGCTCTAAATAATACAGAAGCTGTCTGCCTTAAGTATTTAATAAAGAATGTTTGTTGCTCGCTTCCCCCCATTCTCCAGGTTACCATCATTTGAAATATGTAGGGAGTAGACACATTTCATGATGTGTTCTATTTGTATTTGGATGTTTTCGGAGTGAGCTGTAGTGCTCATCAGTAGGGGCGTAGTAAGTGGTGATGTACTCATCGTCGGCTCACTCCCTCACTATTTACTGTAGTCAAGGGTAAAGCATAATCATAGGGAAATGTCAGCGGAATTTTCCCATCATATTTCGGAGGCCTTTCTACTGCTTGTTATTCTGCTCTTTGCCTCTGATAGCAATTCCAATATTGCTCCTGAATTCCTGAAAATAAATATACGGCATTCACTGTTTATACGTGCCTGTCTTTCATTGCTATCTATATCTGTATAAATTCACTGCCCACATAGACCTAACCATTTACAATGGCTTCCTGTATTGATGAAAGTCATTTCAAAAATAAAATATTTATTTTTTCAGGAAGTGACAGGGGTCTGAGAAGCATCACCACCAAAAATCACAAAAGAAGTGAAAGTTGCAGCTTCTGTCAACAAAAAAGAGAAATTACATGGGGTTTTAGAATGTGAGAACCAGAAGGATTATTTTTCATTGTAGTTTTTAGTTTCAGATTGATAAATTGATATTTTGTTAATGCGGGCACATTTATTCACTTTCGACAAGAAATGCTTTGCTCATAATATTCTGACGGTGTTCCCATTCTAAATAGATTTATGAATTTCAGCTTCAGCTTAGCAAACAAAGAAGGGTAATTGTCACCAATTGGTTTCCTTTTGATGAAAGGAAAAGAAAGTCCAAAGTACGTAATAGTATATGCATGCCCATCCACATAGAACGGCAGAAATTGTTTGTATTTACCCAGAAGAAATACATTTCAGTATCGTATGGCAGAGTTTTCTTGTGCGTTCAGCTTGTTTTTGTTTGTGTGGCAAGACGGGCTGCGTATTTAGTAAATACATTTGTACGGCACCCATTCTATAGTGCATATGTCACGACTTGGGCAAAACTGCACTTAGTAGCACGAAGAACGTGAAGTGAGCCGAAGAAGAAAACACAACAGAAGTTGAAGGAACAATGTACATAAAGACACAAGACAGAAAACGTGAACCAATGCCAGCCACGCAGACTGACGATCAAGTTTCACAGAAAAACACGACTTTCGTAACGGTCAAATAATATAACTAATTTAACTTTATGGCTTAGTTATACCTATAGCTACATTCGGGAAACCAACATTCATAAAGTGACATGCAAGCAAGAAGGGAATGATGTGTTCTTATGTTGCTTAGTTGTTATGCATTCTGTGCCACTTGTATAGTTCTGCGGAATCCAGAGATAATATTGGGATATTTAATAACTGCTTCGTATGTTCACTTTCCTACACTTTCCTTATTTATTTCCCTAACCAACATTCTCTTCATACTTATTATGATGAAGGAAGTCCTTTTAAAACAAGCGCTGCAATCCACAATCGATTTCTAAATGCATGCTATATGCCAAGTCTTTCAATAATCTCCAATGAACTCCATTTTGTCATAAATAGTTACTTAACCTGTAATGGCCCTAACTTCTCGCACGCACTTATCAATTCACATTCTTAGTAGAATGCGAATTTAAATATAAAATTACCATGAAGCAATCAGTGGGCCTCAATTAAATCCGCCCAAAATACCAATTAAAATATTTACACTGTTTTATCATGCCTTTCTCATAGTTCCCCGGAAATGAACTTTTTAATTAGATTACAATAGAAAGTACTAAAATATTTTACAAATCCTTTAATATATCCTCACCTTCTAATTTTATTAGCACAATTTTAGCAGTGAAATTATTTGCACGACTTGTTTATAGTAACAGGAGGAATGCTAAGGGTAGTAAGGCAACACACCCATTAGGAATCCTAAATAACAAAGTGAAAGTTCATGACATATAAGATGTGGCGTATTATAGGGCTTTCATTTACTAAATGGCTAGGGTAGCCACTATATAGCTATGTACATTTAAGAGCTATAGCTCAGGCAGTCACGATTAGATTACTTATCCTTATAATAAAGGTATTGGAATTGAGTGGTGGGGCTAAAGACGACCGATAAGTAAAGGCAGGCGGGTTGAGTCAAGCGTTTCACATTCACATGACACGAGAGCTAGTGAAAGAGAGAGAGAGGGAGAAAGAGAGCGGAGTGAAAGAAGGGAAAGCGATGTAGAGAATTAGCTAGAAGTTAGCAATTTAGCGAAAGAGGGATAGAGACACAATCATGCAATTGCTTTCTCTGGCACTGCACATAATACATCCATAGAAATTCAGGAGGCTCTAGACGGAGAGTCGCTGTACGAGATTTTATATATTTATTCGGCACTGTGTGTTTATGGAGTGTATAGGAGTGACAATTTTGAGTGTAATGTTACATGCGGAGCTATGGGCATTGCTTAGTTACTTACCTGAGGAGAGAGAACACACATGACGCTACATATTCAAAGTTCTGACTAACTGACTGTGACTGACTCGATTCTCTTTCATTAGAATGGCAGAGCTCGGAGTTTTGCAGCACTGGCTATGTGTACACAGTTGGGTGGATGGATGGAGAGAGGTAACGGTGTAAATAGGAGTAACTCACAGACACAGCCGCTAGTTCTATTCGAGCTGACGAGCTATGAACTGCTAGAGAGAAAGAGAGAGAGAGAAAGGAGGAGACTCAGCTCTAAAAATTTCATTGCATGTTTACGAGAGAAAGAAGAAGAGGACATTTCATTGTGTTTTTACGTCAAAAAACTTACCACTCACTTTGGCTACACTCATACTGTGAACAAATTCCTCTCATTTCTCGGGCCGTAGATAAACATTCGTGTCTGGAGACTCTAACACAATACAAAACATCACTTACCTACCTTTGCTACTTATTGAACTATTGTGTCTCCCTTTATTTGTACTAACAACTCTAAAGGACCATTACTGACATTTCCCCATTTTTATTTCCCTATCTCCATCCAGTAATTCCTCAAAGCCTCCTTCTCACTCATGTCCTCTAATGTGTGAATCCCCGAATAATATTACCCATCCACATCTAACTAAACTTTCCAGCCTCATCCTTCTTCACACTGCCTGCACAGAACACACTTAGTATTCCATATAGACCGACAGCTAAATGGAACCAAGTGCATGTGCATACATACATACATACATACTACATATATCTCTATTTTACAATCTAGCAACAATTCCACAGAATATGTAGAGCCAAAGTATAAAACTAGTCTCAAGTTTACTACTAGAACAGTCGACAGAGTTCCAGTTCTAACTTTCAACTTACAATTCGTCGCACAATACAATAGAGTTCAGTGCATGTTTCTGTGTCGTCAGTCAGTATCTGACCTGATTGATGGGCACAGAAAACTCTGATAACTAACTCTAGTCACAGAAAATATTCAGTTTTTGGAAATAGTCACCCGCATTAGATATTCATGCAAGTGGCTGTTCTCGCATTTTATGTGATTGATTTCTACGACTTCCTGAAACATGTCTAGTTAGGACCGACACAGACACACAAGCCTCTATACCTATACACCAAGTACCTACTGAAGTACCGTCACAAAACTAAGGAAATAGGAATATCACATTCTCCAAAATTTTAGCTACCAAAGTACAGGAAAAGAAAATTGAAAATTCTATTCAACTGTCTCTAAGCTGGAGAAAAGGTATTACCACCCCTTAATTCCATTTTATGAAAGATGCTTTTAGTAATTTACACGATCATTTATTTTTTATTTTGTCAGATTTGTAATAGTTTATAGTTTAGTATTGATTGTAAATGTCAATAAAAAATGAATATCATTTTTGTTGATAAAGTAATAATCAGCTCAGTAAATAATATAATGGATAGATGTGGCTGTGAATATTCACGTGTTACAAGATTAAATAGAATGCAAGTAAATTATACATACATTAGATGCAAGTAGAAACTGGATAGCTAGTTGGATGATTTTTCTAAGTTCTGCCGTGTCTATCACACGAACCAAGATTCATGGTATGAGAGAAATAGAGAATACTAAAAATAGAAATAGATAAGTGTTTTTGCCTTGATAAGGAAACTGGACTGCACCGAACTTTCAGTCGGCTTTAGCTGTCTATCTTGGTTTCTGAATCCGTTGGCATTTGCTACTCTCTCACTAGACGATTCGAGTTTCTTAGAGAAAGCCACTGACTGCATTTGATTTTCTCGACTTTTACTTCACTTTCACTGCCCTTCCTTTTCTGTTTCACCCATAATGGCTTCTGACGTTTCTCTTCTTTTCTCTCTCATGTCTTGCCTAATACTATGCCCAACAGAGTCTTCCAATCTCTTTCCATTCATTTTGCTACAAGTACATATGTAAGCAAGTAGGATGTGTTAAATACAAGTCTGGGCAACAATATTATGAGCTAATGGCCAGCTATATTTCATACTATGCTCTAGAAATCTCAACCTATCACTTATACACTTACTACAATGTATGCTTAGAATGTTCTCTAGGACGACCTACTCCTGGCAATAGTAGTTTGCAAACTACGGAGTGAGTAGTGGCTTCTAAAGCAATTTCCTTCCTATGGTCTATCAACGGACTTGTACACTATTTGTATATTATAGTCCGTCCACACACAGTACGCACAGGCTACACCCATATTATCACTTTTAGAAATAAATCCTACACATTTGGAAAGGCGCAATTCTACAATCGCGATATCTAGAAACGCAGCCGAGCGTAGTATTTCTATTAATTATTGTAACGGGGCCATAGATTTATTGAAAGCTGCCTAAAATTTAAAGAACACCTACACAGTAGAGGAAAGTTTAAATCCAATTGTAATTCCTAGTAACCTCTATTTGAATATCTATTAAGAGATAATTTAATTTGAAAAACGTAATGAAAAAAAATAAGAAGTGCAGATGTAAATCTGTAGTAATGAGAAATTGACTCCATTAAGTTCTGTTGAGTTTAATTATGAAGGAATAAATTAGTGGCTTTACCTGGCATAAAACTTAAGGCGATAACTAGTTTTATCATGACAGATAAGAAAATTATCATCTCCATCTAAAACTTTCACTTTCAAATTGTATTGGAATTTCAATTCTAAAACCCCGACAGTTAAAAAGACGCTAACTGAACTGAAAATTAAATCAGTTAAAAAGAAACTCTCACTGCGAAGCTCATGAAAAGTTTCGATATTGATATTTCCATCTAGGAGGGAATCATTGGGTTCACATTCCAAATGCATTCTGGAAAAAGTTCGGTAGCAAGGGAAACCAGGAATAGAGAACTTGTTTTGTTACTCGGCCAAATATAAAAACACATGAAAGTTTTCAGCCAACTGAAAACAACGAGAAAAGAGTTACAATATAATACAATGCAGACACAGTTGTCAAAGTCTTTGTCATATCAAAAAAAACAAGAGTAGACCAACTAAAGCTTTGAAAGTTGGTATTTGATTAAATTTTTAAATAAAAGATCAAAATACATTTAACCATAATGTTTAATTTTTTCATACTTTTTGTTAAGGGACAATATTTTGAATTATGCAGTCATTTTAATAGTCAATTTTTATTAATGGGTTTGATTTTCAAGACTTTTCGTGGTCTTTTCTTTTATTGCTTTAGGATTTTTTCAAAAATACTTTAAGGTCTCTTCCATTAGACTTAGAGGGTTTTAGGGACCTTTAAATTTATCTGGGGCCTATTAAATGAAATCTATTTGTGTTTGGAAATATTGAGTTTAGTCTGTTTTCTTTGGTGATGCATCATAGAAAGGCTCTGCTCTGTCTTTCCTTTAATTTACTATGACGTGCATGTATAAATGTATATTACACACACTACTGCTGGTTAATTGCACCTTAAATAACTTTTAATGCAGGGATCTCAAAAATATTTCTCATATAATTACCTACAATTAAATCATAGTTTGACATAGGAGGCTTGTCGAGTATTTGAAGAAAATATACTATTCGAGAAATGCAGTCCATTTCTATTGTATATAAGTACAATTAACCTCAATTGTTAATGCTACTCAATGCTTACGTGTACACCAAACCAAGTAGTAAGTAATTTCACTGTCGTGCATTTAGGTCATCAATTTCGTATCATAGAATTAATACAGGTAGGTACAGGTAAATCTAGAGTACACATCTGAAAAATTTGGAAAAAATCACATGATATAGGGAAAGGTAAAGCCGCGAAAATGACTTTACGGGTGTTTTAGTAGGGAAAGGGATTTGAATTACTTTGGCCCAATCAATGAGAGCCAATGAGAACACAGTAAAATGGTGTCAACATTTCTCGATATGTAACTGAGAGGAAATACCCCATGTGGTCTCTAGATTTGCCTATATCTACCTGTATTAACTCTATGTTTGGTATAGTATTAAAAATTTACATTTGAAATGACGAACTACGTTCCTAACTACTTTAGCTATTTATTACGTATATACCCCGAACACGAATATGCATGTCTCATTCATGTTTATATCCTTTATTATTCATTATATGCTTACAATGTTCACACCGCCTTGTACATTACGATAATCTCAAACGTCAATTATTTATTTAGAAGTATTATTAGCTAACACTAAGTTAAATTTATGTTGCAATTCTTACTACTGCAACTATAAAAAATGGGCACTTCCCCTGGAGGCAGTTTTCTATTTGAAGTTTAAAAATGATCAGGTAACAATCAGGTAATCTGTACTACAGGGAGCGTAAAATAACAGCATATTATAGTACGTATCTATGTATCGAACATTTTAACAGCCTCATGCCACAGTTTGTTGTTTTAATGTAAGACCGTTCGATCGCTTTAGGAATTGTACGTAATGGGAGAGTAGACGTACATCAAGTAATGCTATATGCAAAAGAAGAAATGTTGCAAGTGTGAGTTCATATCCATCAGCCTAACTCCCGGGTTCATTGAGCTTTCTCTTGTCAAATTATTAGTGTAGTATTTATTGAATGAATGACGGTAGTGTGCACAGCCACCAAAAGCTCTGAATGTTATAAAACGTCCGATAAGGTTACAGGCAACTTTGCAGCGGCCGCCACGTTCCCACTTTCTTTTTGTCTATTTATGGCTCTGGTCACCTTTACATTTCCAAGAGTGTGTACCTATTATAATATTTCATGTTCCGGACGACAAAAGCAATTTCCACACCCTCGTCTTACACTTTTTTACGTGTGAGACCATAATATAAAATACTTGAGAATTTCATTCTTTTGGAGTGTACTGCGTACTTATGTTCTGTGTGGTGTAACATTTTACTAGCGTAGGAAATATCTACACAAACATTTCGGGTATATTGCCACTAATAACAATATGATAACTATAATTATGTTGCATGAGCTGTCTTTTATATTCTTTTTTTCATGATGTAGAAAGTACCTTGCTGTAGAAATATTTCTCATTACAGTGCGCAGTGAGCGGATCTAGTAAGATAACAGTTTACAGCATTTTTTATTTATTTTATCATCAAATTGGACAAGTATCAGATTTAAATGACGACGTGTATCTTATAAACATTGTTAATCTATCGCCAAGCACTAATGAAATGTAGAATGATATTTTGCTAAAGCAAAAGGGAATTTCGTAGTCTAAATGAAGGCGAAATGAATTTTCTAAATAAATAATGGGTCTTATAATTAATATTCTAGAATTCTTTATGCAAATTGTCAATATTGGTGTGTACTATAGTGCTCTTACTTCTTTTATGCTACTAACATTGTGCAAACAATTCTCTTAAATCATTGTCAATATCAATTTACTTTCAAGACATCAAGGTTATCATTTATGAATTTTTCCCTAGCTCAGTTATAGAATTTCCAATTATCGTTAACAATGTCCCATACTACGCAGTAAATTTAGTTCAAACATTGTATTCGAATTTCTAATTAAACTTGAATGGGAGTTTTTGTCCTCATAAATAATGTTAAAAATTGGTAACTTGACCTAATAAAATATTTAACGTCAAAATATCACGCTAATTTCTGTGAGCAAAATATTATCCATCTCATTTCTAAACATTTTTTGCCTTTAATGAATGATGATTCACTTGACATTTCTGTAGCTTTGCACTCACTAATAATATCTACGCAGTTAAAAACCCAATGTTTGTACAATGCACTTATTCTGATTAAGCTGTCCATTCATCTCGTTGTTCCTCCATAGTCATTGCGCTTTTTAGGTCTATGTACCCATTAGCAAAACTGTTAAGATTAAGAAACAATTTATACGTGACTGACTGTTTATTTATGTGTGACATTTGCGTCTATAATTTGAGTCTATGAATTAATTTATAGACTCGTGGAGCATTTCCGTAATGGATTATGGTTTTAATTAACCAAGTACTACCTTGCCAGCTCCTGTTTTTAATATAACATAATCTTTTATAAATTCAGGCAGTTAGAATTTTGCTGAGCGTCTAAGCGTGTCAAACGGGTGAAATGAATTTTTAGTACATCCGGAACTTCTGATATATATGGAAGCCGTATACTCATACTCATTTGCAAACAATGTTACATTATGCTTTTAGCAAAGTTTTTGTACACAATGTAACTGTGACTAACTAATCATTGTTATTCGGAGTAGATAGGATCTAAGTTGCGTTGTTTATGTGTACATGTGGTTGTGCGAACCTTTCCAAAAATAGTGCAACCTATCATGTTCATGATCTTGCCCATTTTAATGACTTTTTGTGGTTTGGAACCAAAAAAGGTTACTCCACGATTAAGGTGAACCAAGTCTAACATTAACATTGTGGATCGATACGAAGCGGAATTCGTATTGACTCAGTACCTGCTATTGTGTTGCTTACACACATAATCATCGTTTTTAGGAGATTTTCAGAGCAACCTATAGTGAAAAAGATTCATATTACGTGCAAGTAGGGATTGTTCTCAGAAACCTTTATCAGTTTTGATAACCTTTTAGAATTGATAATTAAAATTGAATCTTTGGAAAATTACTACGGATATATTTAACGCATCCCTAAAACAATTTAAAATGTTCCTAAAAGAGTTTAAAAAATCCCTTAAAAGCGATTTTCATTCTTATCTATTGGAATAATTGAATATGTCCCTAAAAATAATTTAAACTGTATATGAAAATATTGAAAGCATAATTATCATCTTGTCGTCATAATGTAATAAAGAACATATGTATCAGTATCATAGTATGAAACTGCCAGGAACAATATAGATCAAAGACGGATAAGTGCCTTAGTTGCTCCTTTAGGTCGTCCTCTTTTTCGCTTAAATAGCAAACCTAGTGAATTAGTACCACTTTTTCAAGCATTCAAAACCAAAACCGAAATCCTCAGCAGTATACTTATACAAAATGCTAAGCCGTATTTATGCTTGATTAATTTTGCCTTTCAAATATTAAACAGTGAGCATGCATTTACCAGAAAAAATGTTACTTGTAGAGTAATTTACATATACGACGGGACAAGAGATCTACGATCGATATCTGTCGTCCATCTGCATTCACAAACCATTCCACTTCTTGTCACCTTTAATATACTTCTTGCTGGAAAACGAAAAAGACGACGACCCAAAGAAATTCTTTGCATTTCATATATAATGAATGATTTCAGTTTTTTCATGGACAGTTTACAATCTTTTTTGGGGACATTTGCAGCTATTACAACAGATAAAATATAAAAATCGCTTTAGGTACTTTAGGGATGTTTTAAATTTGATTTATGGACGACTTACTAAACTAAGGTAAAGTATAGACATGCTAAGTATATAGATATGAATATATGCAGCTGAGGTATACTTTCCCTAATTTTGAAAGTGTAATATACCTTCTGCACACTGCACGTACACACTTCTGTATTTCAAAAAGAAAAAATGGTCATCCGTAATTTTTGAAGGATAGTAAAACCGATGTAAAATATTTTCATACTTTTATTTTTGG
>JAAAYG020011832.1:0-23059 GCA_009936455.2 Tomocerus minor
GTTGGGTTCGATTCCCGACGACCAATTTTTTAACTTCACTATTTACACTACACTGAGATGGCTACCTCTTTCTTTAATAATAATGTACATATTGTCAATCACATAAGACCTATGCATTGTCGCATGCAGTCAATTCTCATTGTATGCGTGTTATGTCCTTATCTGGAAACCAGAGACATGTTTATGTATCTGAAATACGTTTGACATTAAAACCGTTACATTACATATGCATGCCAATCTCACAAGAAGCAAAAAAATATATAATTCGTACTTTTCATAATGACGTAAAAATAAAAATAATTACCATTTAAGACCGACTATGATAATTCCTTTTATCTTATTTTGGGAGAAATTCTTGCTGGCCTAGGAAGACACCTCCACGGACTTGTAGAATGTTTCCTCGCAAAGTTACAGACCAATACTGCTAATTTTTATTTCTGGTTCTGAGATATAGCAACATTTATCATGTATAGCATTTATATCTCAGAACCAGAGTTGAAAATTAGCAAAAATGGGTAACTGTGTGAGGGAACATAAAGTCCGCCGAGATCAATAATGTTTTTCTTGGTCAACAACTCTACAAAAAATAGAATTTTTCCCAAAAGAAGTATAAAATTTTTCCATCTCATACTACATTGCAAATGTAGTAAGATTTTTAGCAGTCTATCTTTGATATGTATTAAATATCAATGGAGAGTTTCCTAATGGGAGGATTGCCAATGGACGACATGAACGACCAGCCAAGCCCATCTTAATAATATTTATGATCATTTGTTCTACATAGAATGTAATAGTAATCAAAATTATTAAAAATTTCTCCATTCCTTAATACCTGAGAAATCTTTAATATTTGCTAATATAGCCATTGAAAAGTAAATAGGTTTAGAAAAATTGATTGAACAAGTGACAATTGCTAGAAAATCAAAACAAATGGTCAGATCCATCGATTTATTTCGTTAAATACTTTACTATGTGTCTTTTTCTGAGGTTTTTGGATTGTATGTATATATAAACCATATATTTAAACATTTATCTAGAAGTATTCACCAGGGCCACGTCTTAAAAATGTATGATATCTGATAGATAGAAATATTTTAGTAATCTCGTGTCTGGTTATCACATCACCGTTATATAAACAGCAAAATATGAATAGTGTAAGTGCTCAATTCATTATTAATGATAAGCCTGAGCTTTATATAACTTTACATAGCGATTTTGTTGATAAACCTGTCGCAAAACTTCGACCTTATAATTTATGTTAAGTTTACTATTTACCTCATGCCATCAGTTATCATTGTGTATGATATGAAAGAGTAATTTTTGCACGAGACCCTATTTAAATAATTATATAATCTAGTTTGACATAAGCTGATTTTGAGATTGCGGAAATGTTGTAACATCTGCAAATGTAACATCTACAAACGTAACATCTACAAACGTGACATCTACAACATTTCATCATATTGATATGTATATATAGTTACTAGTGGTTAGGGTTTTAGCAAAGTTATACTCTCCTCATGTCTTCAATGTAACACATATATTGTTATTATGTGTAAAAGTAAAGATACTTTTACACAGCTACAACCATTTCGTGGACAAAAAGGTTAAATCTACCGTGAACATTCCTGAGACTGAGCATACTAGAGTGGTTTCTAGTTTGTTGAGAAAAATGTTAGAATAAGTCCGATTTCGGGCATTTGAAAGAAAAAAATAAATTCCAACGATTTGCTCTGGTCCGACATTATGTTACAGAAGTATTTCTATAAAAGTCTAAAAAGTTGAATTTTAATTAAAGGAAAGTAGCACAGCACAAGTAAAAGTCTTCATTTCCTTTCAGTTCCAAACTAACGATGATGAACGTACTTGTCTTTTGCTAAATAATTATAGAGTTTTAGCTACTATTGAGCCATAGCTATAGCGCACAATTGCGCAGGATGTTAGCTGTTTGTAGTACAAATATCGTTATTGCTGTAATATGTTATGTGTACACTAACTTCTGTTACACGTATGTTAAATGTACACCAACGTGTGTATTTTTGCCCCTTTCTCCTGTTGGTAGTAGTAATGTAGTAATGCTTGTCACTTTCTGAAGTATTTGCATCTCGTTTGTCACTTTCTGGCATCTGTTTTTATGTGTACCAAAATTAATACGTACCTTTATCGCGTTATCTCATCATTCTACTAACAAAATGGAATCGCAGTTGGTTATATAATGTGGCAGATCCTGATTCTTCCTCCCATCAGATCCGTCAGCAAGGAAGCACAATCAATAGCCTTTGACCTAGGTATATCTCTACATTTGTACGTAGTTCCCAAAAAAGCGCTTACTTAATGTCTACCGTCTTACATTACGTGGTTTATGGATACATGAAGTTGTGATCTTCAGATGAGGCAAACTTAAGACGCAATTTTCACCGATGATCCTAAAAATACTTAAGGTACTTACACCAAGTGGCATTTATTTGGAAATTGAGAGACCGAGAGCTTGGCTATTTCATATCCATCTTCATGTATTCTCCTCCATTTATATCAGATGACGTTCACAGGAAAAATCAATCGTAACCTTTCGAATGTTTTTTCCCTAAATGAATTTTTATAAAATTAGTATTGGCTAACTAGCGCTGATAACGACGAGTCTCAACTGATTGTATTCATGAGAGAAAACATGTATTATGTAGTAAGCAAGGAATATGCATTGCCATTCTAAATAGTTGTAAACGAAAAGCCATTCGAATTGCATCATTTTGTGCAGTACAGAAATATCCTTTAATGCAAGTGTCTGTGTAGGAGAATTTTTTAGCAGGTACCTATTTGTTTTCTTGATTGTAGGTTATATCCAGAGGTTTCTTCCTTCAAAAAGGTGGCAAAGTTTAGGGATTTCTTTCGAAATCTACTGGGACCTAAACAAACTATTTGCCTGAAATATTTTACATTGCATAAACATGTTGAATTACTTGGTTCCCTTTTTAATTGCTGTTCTCGTAAAATGCAAAGATAGAACTTTATGGAAATCTTTTTGTCCATTTTTTTTAGTACTAACAATATTGCTGGCCAGTTTTGCCCTGGAGTGATTGGTGTCTACACAAGAAATGTAGTATTAGTATTAGTATATATAAGGAATATTTGCTGTTTTATTGGCTACTAAACCATATTGACACTTTTATGCGAGAATAGCAGAGCCTAGAATAGCCATGTACAAAGAACAGAGATAGAGACGAATAGATACTATTAAATTAAAGATGTGATTGAGTTATATCATTTCAGTTGATCGTCGCGGTAAACCCTGTGTATCTATTATTACTATCGATTTATGCCATGAAGTGGATAGGGTTAACATCAGTGAAGCAATAGCAATAGCAATATGCATTACTGTTGTACAAATGTGTAGGCTAATGCCAAGTGAAGCGTTCATTAAAATATTATGCATTGCCAGATGAAGGATGTAAAGGAACTTTCCATTTCGTAGTCCTCTTTCCTTTCTATGTATGGCTGCAACTGCAAGGCATAAAGAGAGGCGCAGAGATAAAATATTCAAAGTTCATTAGAAATTAAGTCAAAGGAGCTCCTTTGTACACTACTAGTACGTATATTCGTGTCTTAACTTAGAAAACGGGTCAACAGACAGATCTGATAATAGATTTCTATTCTTGCTCGCCCACCTATATAGCTGAAAGGACAAGAGTCTTTGAAATTTAATATGGATCGATAGATCTAGTCTCCGAAGGAGTTTAACAACAGAACTACTACGTACTTGCAAACTTACTAATATTTACTTTGTGAGGTTGAATTCTACTTTCATGATAAGTAAAACTTTAATCTATGTGCATGGAACGATTGTTTTTGATTGTTCGTGCTACCCCTAGTTCCTTCCTTCTACTGTACCTACTTGTAGTATCATTATCTGATGAGCTGTCTCATTGCAAATTTTGAATTATTTCTTTTTGTATGCAGTTAGCCCATTCTCTCATAAATTCCTGCGTAGGCACTGTACAGAAAAGTGGGCGAACACTGTGTCATGTCATGTCAACGCTGCTCTTTTGCATTATTTGCCCGCATACATCGACTTTTAACTAGGATGTTATGAGATAAGGCTGAGGCTAAGCTTTATCTTGAAGGATACGTGCCCATATTGGCATAATCAGTCGGTAATAATAGCTGCTTTGTGGTTAGAATAGAGTCAGAGTAAGCTGACTCGTTTTGTGACAGTGTGTGAATACTGATTCCAGACAAAGGTCACCAATGCAAATCTAGCAAAAGACTTTCATTTCATGTGTGTATAGTATACGTACTCTTTATACACATTTATAACAACTACATGTTACATTTAGGTAGATACATCTCAGGCGTCGGCACGGGAAATTCCCCCCGGGGGGGGGGGAATCAAAAATTTCGTACATATATGATTGGCTAGATTTGCAGTCAGAAAAACGAATTCGAGGGCGATTGAGCCATTTTTAAACCTCTTTTAAATAGCCAGTGACGCTGCTTCAAGTCACACGAATGAAAAATATCTGTAATTCGCGGTTTCAAGTCTAAAATGGTTAAAACAATAGCTCTAAATTAGCGCGAAAAAATTATTAAGGTTTACAACAGTTACTTTTCATCCTATTTTTTCAGTTTTCATAGGTGAACTGCGCCCCTAAAATTTTTCAGGGGGGCGGGGGGGGGGTCGCCCCTCCTGCCCCCAGTGCTAACGCCTATGGATACACTAGTATATTCTGTGAATTTATAATGGAGTACTATACTGTAGAGGATAGTCTAATCCCATGATACTATACTTCTATCAGTTTTATATACACATAATATACTTATCTATAGACTCTTTCTGTTATAGAGTATTTATTATTATTCCGCGTCAGCATTTCTAAGTCTCCTTTTACTTATGCAGTTGACAGCACCTAACAAAAAGACAAATTATAGTGGCATACTGGTGCTCTATGGGAAAAGGTAACATACGTACATAAAAAGTAGAAAATACCTTTTAGGAAATTCTTCAGAGACTTTTTTTCCAGTTTGCTCTTCTGCTCCGTGTAGCCAGATGCAGCCCAGTTTTCCTTTATGTACACCCTCACAAATCGAAGAAATTCTAAAATTGGAAACCTGCAATTGCACTTTAAGCTTTTGTAGAAGAAATTCTTTATGTAACACCCCCACAATATTATCAACATTGTATAGCTGTAATGGGTTTAAAAATTTCATTCTCAACTGATACACAATTTGGAGCAAAAGTACATTGGATTTCTTCTTTCATGTACTGAGCGAAGCCTTACAACAACCTTACTCATAATATTTGCTTGTTCAATTCTAGTAATGCACTCAGAAAAATAATACGCAATAACTACTTTAAACTTTTTGGTTGATGAAAGAACTTTTTTTAAGAAGATCACATAGAATTTTATTGTGACTTCAGATCTCCTTCCTCTTGCTAATACAGTATCATTAATAATGTTTCAAAAGTGGAAGTGTATATAATAGAATAACTTTTGAGATATTATTATTAAATAGCTGGCAACACAAAGCATTCGTAAAATATTTGACTTCAGGAGATTAGGAACAGAATTGTCTCTGGAGACGGCAAAATTCATGTGCGGGAAACAGGAAACATAAGATGAGAGTATATGAGACTCGAGATGATTACAAGCGACGCTATTGTTCTATTCCAGTAGTATGCAATTACACAGTAGGTGCATAAATAACGGTTAAGCCTAATTGACTAATGCAATTTATGAGTCATTTATTCGAACTTGTAGTTACAGTAATTATGATCACCTAATTTCTCGCCATTCCTTATTCATAACATCATAAAGCGAACTTGAGATCATGCGTACGCATCCCGTATATCTGGATCAGACATTTTATTAGTCACATCCATCATATATAATGCTACAAACTTTTGCCCTTTGCAAAGTGGGCTATCCGCGTATCAAATAAAGTTTAAACTGGCTCTTCAGATCTTCAGTCTTGAATTTGGCTTTTCTTCATCCATTTAACTATTATATTTCCCTATGTTCTGTAGACAGCAGTGCACTATACTCTAGTGAAGGGAATAAATGAGACGAAAGAAGGGTAGAGTCCTGTGAGGATTGCCATTTATTTCGCTCACTTTCTATTAAATTGCATTGGATTACACTGCATAGCAATAGCAGCCAGTGAAAAGGCATTGAAACTCCCAATAGAATTAATTCAAGACAGCAGGATTGCACGTCATTAAATAATTTGATGCCCAAATAAACATGAGCAAAATAAACGGAAACTATTTTTTAGTAATATAGTTCAATGCATAGTTTAAAGTAGAAGGCAATTCAATTGCAGTTACGTAGATATTGCCTAAAGAAAGACAGACATGCTACATGAAACATGATCAATGAATATCAAATATTTCTTTCCGACAGCATCCTCATTCAAGCTTTCAAATAATTTTACATGCACACACACCAATAAAACCAGTCTGCGATTTAATAAGCACGGCATCACTAAATTCCAAAAAATCCGAACTCAAAGTTGGCCATATGACAAGTACCTACCTGATTTTGAGATACGTATGATTTGATTTCTGATGAACTCGGGCCAAAATGAAAATTATTTACAGCCCTGAAACGAGCATATTTTGACTGCAACTGCACTGCAACACACGGAACATGTTTTCATTTTTCAAGAATGTCATTAAATCCTCAAAGAGCATTTCTAGAATAAGGAGATGCAATAAATCAAAGTACATTCAATTGCACTGACTATACGGAACACAAAAATTAAGTGTTCATTTTATTTGTCACATAAATATAGATATCCACTATGCATTATAACATTCATATTTAATACTTCTCTCCATTTACTAACATTTAATATACTAATTTATTTGTTGATATTTCGCAAAGAATTTTTATTTATGTAGCCACCTAATTAGTATTATCAAGCATACTCAGCAAACAAATTAGCCATCTATTCATTTCTTCCATTTATACAGCTATTACTATATCTTTCTCTGTGTTAAGTAATTTACATCACAAGAAACTTACGAAATGGAAATGTTAATTAATATTCAGATCACTAATGTACATAAATACCTTTCACAAAGAGATTGTAATTAGAACCCCTACAACCTCTTTGATCTTATAACCTAACACACACATGTACTCAAATAATTACCCGATGAACGACAGAAAAGCTTTTCACTACTCTATTATTACCTGCAACGTTCAAAATTAGAAAACAGAATATAAGGGGACGTTCACATAAATACTGACGATTACAACAGGTATCCTCTAGTCATCAAACTTCTATCCTTATATTTAAATACAACTCCCATTTTAAGTGTGCACGTATTTTTAACAGATTTTTAAATGGTACATCTGTGTAACTATTTACATATAGAGCTCAAGCACTAAATATTCTTTCAGTTCATCCTTCACATCATTGCCTTCAAAATTTAAATAGTGAACAACTGGGTATTTACATATCTATTCCTGCAACAGAACTAGTCAGGACTACTCAATTGCCAAAACTGCCGAATTAATTTCCTGAACTTCTGCAGGCACACATAAAACAGATGGTTAAAAAACGATTACTATATGTCCAACTGCGATCTGTCTTGCAGCCTAGCACCTACATTAAAGATTACAGAATTAATTGCGACGCGAAGAGGAGAACTGAGCAGAAAGTTTACTATTCAATTGCTTTTCGCTATACATTATATCTATTTATTAGGTACTGTTATTATGCTGAAAATGAAAAAATAATATTCATTTGACTTTGATACACATTTACATGAGATCACTTTTTAGTTTAAATATTCCATTCTATTTGTAAAATATGCAGATTTTTTTGGAAAGTTCACAGCACAAAACTTACAATAACGATCCGCGATCGTACCATACGCATACATACCAACTTATTTTATACATCCATTTATATGATAGTTTGGTTTGGTTCATTTCTTTTCTGTGATTTCAGGGGGACCCGATTTGTTTCACAGGGATACATTTTACGACTAAACGTTTGGTTACATTTACCTAAGTAACAATCCTACCTATAATCCTACCAATCCTATGTAGTTCTACCTGTACATTTGCAAATTACAACGATATAATTATTACATGTGGTATTCCTGGAGATAAAATGCTATTATATTCGTGATGAGAAATATTATTGCGTAGGTTTTCTTTGTTTGGAATTGTTCGTGAAAGATTTAATTCCTCATGGGTTGATGATGTGTGTAAGAGATAGAATGTGGGAAGTACATATGCGTATCCAGAGTAGGCATGCATGCTTGTGTAAAAGTATGTACTTCCCACATTCTATCTCTTACACACAGCATCAACCCATGAGGAATTAAACCTTTCACGAACAATTTCAAACAAAGTAAACCTACAAAATAATATTTCCCATCTACTTTCATCCTGTCAGCGATAATCCGTTCCATGACGAATCAATACGCTCTTGTAATTCCCCCGTTCCATGACGGATTCCATCAAAATCCAATGCTTTTAAATCCTACCCGAAATTAGTGGAGATCTTGAATATAAACATTTACTTTCTATAAATGTCTTAATTGATTTGACACAAAGACAGGTCCAGGGTTGAGATTAGAAATTTTCCCTGCACAGGTACATGATTTGTAGAATTTATGACTTTTTACGAGTATTGAAATACGTGTAATTTCTGATGTATACATATATGAATGATTTTGTTTCATTCATCACACTACTAGATGGTTTCTGGTTCTCTACTAAAGGTTTGTCGATTAAAATATTTACTAACATTAGAAACAGTTCGGGCAGTAGCACTGTTGCTGTTCACACGACATGCCACATTTCCATTCTGTGTTTTATTGGCACATTGTCTGACATCAACATAATTGCCATTGCATTGCTTTGTGAGAACCACAGTGGTTCCTACTGCATTTGGACTTGTGCCACAAATATTATTAGCATGTTCTTGCTTTGTAGTAAGTGCTATGCTACCGTTGCGTGCTACGTTAACTAAAACTTTATCATTTCCTGTAACACTCTTTTGCATATTAGCAGATTTGGAGCGTCCTTTACGGAAACTTAGGTACTTGATGCTTAAACACAGTAATTTACTTTCACTACTAACGTTGCTGTTGGTGTTGACATGGGCGGAGTTCTTACGGTTGCTCCGGACTTTTTGGGAAAACCCCTTGCATCGTCGTATACATTTGATTTTCGACAAAGTTGTGATAAAACCATCTCGAAAGCGGGAATTCATCCAACAATAAATTATAGGGTTGCATACTGTGTGGGACAAAGCCATCCACAGAATGATGGGGTAAATGTATGGGATGTGGGGCCAATTCCAAGCTGAAGGATAAATATCAGCACAGACCTGAATAAATATCACAGAAAGAGAATTCAGTTTTGTTCTGCCAAGTCAAACGGATGCATGGCACTATCATGCTCCTATTTACACACTGGTCCTTCTATCACTGAAATCGAAAACAAGTTCGAATTATTTGCCAGGATCAAAACTAACAAAACGCGTTAACGAATACAAATAAATCAACTTGCATGGGAGATTAATCAACTACGCATCTGAGATAGATAGAAAGTCTGGATACATAACACACCCAAACAATCCAATAGAATTAAAATCATTCATAGTTACGTACAAGTTACAAATACGGATGAGTAACCCAGCTTTTAATAATAGTTTGACCTCTACCTCACTACCTCTATGTAACATTATAAGTGAAGTAAATCAAAGTATACAGTTTGTTGCTAGCAAACTATTTCTAAGAGTTGAGAGGACCAACAACATTAGCAGAAAAGTATTCAGGAGAAACGCACATCAAAATGTTTGGAATTCTTTGATGTACAAAATTTACACAAAGCCTACTTGCAAATAACGCAATTTCGAAATAAACTGCACGGACAATATATAACAAAATCACCAAGATGTCAAGGGCATAATATTTTTGCGTCAGTCAAAAAAGATCAGTCAAACTAAAATTGTAGCATTTTAAATTACACTTCAATTAAACATTATTTTTGTGAGCCATTAGGATTCTTTAGGGTGAAATCTAATGAATTCTAGATCTGCCATTTCAGTGATCTGTCAGTTTACCTAACACTTACTAGGAAATTATTGTTTGTTTAATTTACACATTAAAAGTTAGAGTACAGCTTACCATAAGACTATTAAAAGGGAGCCAAGATAGAGTATAAACGATGACGACTGTCAACATCATCTTGATCATCTGAAAATGAAAATATACAAATATTATATGTTTACTTTAATTAGCCATTAATTAACAAATTATCACATTATAAAACAATCATTTATCAAAGATAGTATATGCTAACACAGCGAATGTTAACAAGAATACACCAATGCAATAATGTCATCTTGTAAGAAGTGATGTAATGATGAATTAATTAATAGAATATGTTCTAGAAAAACTCTGTATAGCAGACATGCTTTGATTTTTGTTACATAAACATTAATTATTACTGTTTTTTAGTTGTTAGAAGTATTTATTGAACACAACTTTCACTGAGTGAAAGAAATTACTTAACAGTTGGCGGATGCATCCAGATATTACTCACTAACTAACCCATCTACAGCATCGCTATTTTCAAACTTTCATAATTAATTACAAACAACTTAATTATGCCATTCACGCATGCGTAACTAATGTTAATTAACTATTACGTATTCGCTACTAAAAGGACAGCTAAAATTACTATGTTCAGAGCTCAGACTGATAATTAATGAACAAAAATGCTCTATTCTGCTTTAGTGACAAACAAATTCATGTGCAGGATATAAGCAGCACTTATATGTACATAGCACATTATTTTACTTACAGATGTGAAAATGGATGAAAGGGCACACTGGAAAACTGTCACTAGGATTGGATTTCTATTTCTTTCGTAGCATTTTAATAGTTCCGGAATGTTCCAGCTTGGATTGTTTATCCATGCACAATACATATATTCATGTCATTTCATTTAAAAACTATAATAGAATTCATTCGTTACTGATCATTACTATCTACGTCATTACTATTCTAGCCATAGATTACATATTAACTCTGATAATTATGTTAGGGGAATTCTCAAATAAGTAACAAGCTACATTGTATAAATGTATTATATGATACTAATTATAGTCTTACGATAAACACGTTTGAGTAATTATTAATCAACTAGTGATGAAATGAAGGGTAATCGACCTACTTCTAGCAATTTACTGCGCAGAACAAGAATTACTTGACAGAAAGATGATGTAATTTTCCAGAAAGCGAAGAAAATCTCAACAGATTTTATTCTTATGTAAGATCTAAGAAAGGAGTTCCAGACAAATCAAAGAACTATTTTCGCATTTTAGGATAAGTTCTCCGGAAACTGAAAATTCTTCTTAAACTAATGCTTTTCAAGAATATGCATTTCTTGTTTACTTTTAAAAGCCTTTTTATTTCCGTTTATTGTGAACTCAGGATTGAAGTTGAAAGTCATACTCAATGATACTCACGAATGCTAATACTAATTTCTTCATAGTGTATCAAAGAAATTTTAATTTACTTTCAAAGTAAAAAACTCTAACTGGATTGTATTATCCGACATCCGTGGGTACTCTGTGTCAGGACTACAATTTCATGTAATGATCTAATTTAATCCCAAGTTGACGTATGTCTTGGTAGAAAAGCTCATGTAACTTTAACTTACCACGGACACAAACAATACAATTAGGCGCTAAATAAGCAACTTACAGTTACAGCAGCTAGCATGTACTGTATCCTACAAATAGAACTAAACAAACGCAGTAGGAGGAAGTCAAGTTGGAAAATGAAATGTTGCGTTGAAACTTAAATAGCTGCATAATATTTACCAGCTGGAGCTAGTGTATTGTTCTGAATAACATTGCATTGCGTAGATTGGCAAGTCAAGGCAGTCAAGGGTGTTAGAATCATTAAATGCCTCGATCCCTTTCGCTGTTTCATTCGAGCAAGTTTAGAGTGGGAATCTAATAGCTTTCATCCAACATTTCCATCATTTGGCTATGAACAATTAATCATAGTTGGACTTGGGTTCAATTGTGAATATCTGTTTTGTGTGTAACACAAGTCACGCATGCAACCAAGGTCTGTATGTTTTCGTTTATCGCTTTAAGGATTCCTCATATCATAACTCAAAATTGCCTACACGTGCATAACATATTTTCAGTACCATTATATATATTTTATAGTTAAGGCCCAAACTAAGGTATTGTAAATAAAAACAACTGGCAAAACTTACAATAATATCACTAAACAATGCTATCAGATATTCAAGATACTTGGGTTCCTTTCGAAATTGTCGTTTAGATTTGAGTAAGGGGCTGATGTTGGGGAACGATCTTCATTAAACGTTCCTTATTAATTACGTATATGGTTTTGTGCAATATATTAAGTTCAAGTGGTTCAACTAATTGGGAGTAGTTACGTTAATGGTTTCCGCTCTAAAAGATGAAGTGAAAGCTAATCATTCAGGGTAAAAGCAGAAAGCATTCATGACATCCACCACTGTAACTCTTCTCTTTGTAGGGCTAACCGCAGCGTGTGCTTTTCGCATACGCTTACTGTATGCAGCCCAATTTAACACTGCATGATTTCCGAAGGCTTTATTAAGACACAACCGCTATTGCACTGCATGCAAAGCTAATTGCACCATAGTACATACACAGCAAATGAATGGAGAAGTTTATTTATGTTTTAGCTTGGGGTTTAACTTTAAATACAAAGAATTTTAGCTAACATGGGGAAAGTGACAAGAATGTATTTTGTGTCACACCTGTGTGTGTAGAAGTTACTTGATGTTCACATTCCATAACTAATTGCTAATTAAGTGTAACTTATAAAGTTGTTTAGTAATAGCAATAAATTTCGTTAACCAGCCAGACTAGCAATTAATTTTGTGTTGGAGAAATTCTCGTCGTTATGTTCCCTGTAGACGAATTAAGCATCTTATCTAAATGTAAATAAAATTGATTTAATGTGCAACGTGGGACTTGATGGATAACTTAGATAATAGAAACATGTCCCCAATCGAAGGTAAAACTTGGGATTCACTACCTACCAGATTGGTTTGCCTGAGGCTCTTGTGTTATCTGCTGTATCTTGCAAAGGAGAAAGGGGTTCACATAAGAATTAAAATGTAATTCAAGGTATATTTCTCGTTAATCTTACACTATCTACAAGATCCTAGTTAATTAAGCTCCTTTACTGAGTAATGATGAAGAAAACCAGCAAGCCAATTACATGTATATGGTTAGATACATAAGAGTTTCTAATGCCTTGTATAACAAAGATGTTTTTGGACTTATCGATCTTCATCCTGTCGAGCCTTTTGATCAAAGCAGCGAACATCAGCGTAAACCAACAAACAGAGGAGAAAATAAATGCTTTCTTGCCGTTTGTCACACTTATGCCAAAATATGGGAAACTTACGCAAGAGAATTATAATGTCGCCTTTTTATTTATTTTTACGCATTTCCCTTTGCCTGTACTCTGCACATGTTGAAGTAACCACAAATCTAACGAACATATTTCTCGCTCATCTATTTATATCCAATTTTTAAGCAATAATACCCGAAAAACATGGTTTTTACAAAAGATTTAGTGTAATTTTAAATTATTCTTCTTTTGATTCTGATTGAGACTACATTGAAGGAAAAACACACAGGACTGTTCAAATATCTCCATGTGCTAGCATTTCATTTTTGCTCAATCTCCCTTTGCCAAAGGTTGTGTACAGGGGAAAGTGAGTTTATTTAGAAAAGGCGTGAAATACTTTTACTGTGCTACTAGGCGTGAAAACGCAAAATGCAATTTACACAGAGATGTCAACAAATGTGTGGACAGATCTGTATGGTAGAAATGAACACACAGAAAGTAATTTCCTCAAATGTTTTCTTTTGCAGCTGTATTAGGCTATGCCATATTCTATGCTTAACAAACTAACCTAACCCTTAATAAACATCCATGATTGTACTAATAACATGTTTGAAATTTAAAAACGGCGGCCAACAATCAACCTAGTTTTTGGTGTGGTGGTTTGTCCTAACATCTGAAAAAAAATTGGCCATGATATGACAAATCTACATGGCCATGGCCCCACTTTTCGCGTGTTTTGGATAGCATGAACTCGGAGAGAAAGAATAACCCCGTGGAATTCCAAATGGCAAGAAGCAGTTACTCACAGGCCGCGATACAATATCAACGTAGTATTCAGAAAGAGCGCAGTGTACATACACTCAGTCAAACCAAACTGCAAATTGGATTTTTTCGGTTGAATGCTTCTTTGAAATTACTATCTGCAATGATGTTGAAGGAAAGACACGTTTTTAATATGAATTACTACTTACATATTCTACAACTGAATACACTTTATGTTGCGGTAGTGTTGGTTCAACCATGTGCTATACACGGATTAGGGATACCCGTAAAGTCAACACGTAACTGCCATCCTTAACTCATTCTCAAATAATAATTTTTCTACAGTTATCATATCACGGATATTCTATGTATGCGTCTGAATATATATTTACGATACTTGCATGAAAAATAGGACTGGTAAACCCAGATAATGATGGAAATAATGTTTTCTCATATTTTTAGAGCTAACCAGCGTAGTTCAGTCTGGTTTTCTCTATATAGGCACATCGTCATCATGAATCATGTCTAATCGAATGTTATGCTATGATATAGAACAACTATCACAAAAGGGAAGGCTTTACCACAAATGAAAACTGATAATAATGTTAAAAGAATTTGCAGGTGAAAGTCTTCCGTAATAATTATGACATGACGGTAGTAAAGTGTCTGCTTTTTAAAGTTGACAGCTGTCGTCTCTGCATCGTTGATCCACATTTTATTAAGTAGAAAAATTCAAAACTTTCTACTTCTAGCGATGATTCAAGGGAAAAGATTTTTTGCTTTATGAAGTGGAAAATCGATTACAGAAACTTTGGAATCAAAAGGAAAAGTCCACAAGTACGTGAAAATTGACTTTCCCATGATATCAACTGTTAAGACACACTACATTAAACGTTGCTTGTGTGAATTTCGGAACTAGGATGTAGCCATCCATCTTGCTGTGACGAATGATGACAGTGCGCCATTATAGTATTCTTGGAATATGTGGTTGGGACTTTGATGTTTATAATCTACAGCTTTTGCTATGTATTATAACTATAAGCTCAAGAATATCAGATTGTTCCAAAAATATTGGCCTAATTTGGATTTTAATGGGTTAAAAATATCAAAAAGTATACATAGCAGAGTCTTGTCTCAAGTGAATCGCATTTAAAAACTCTTTCTATTTCATATTCTGCACGTAACTTGAGCTTAGATTTGCAGCTAAAATATAATATCCTACCCTTGAAAATAAAGTTATTCGTTACACCAACTATGTGAGAGCACGTCTTATTTAAGTTATAAAAATGTGCACCGAGAAATAGGAAATCTTCAAAACATTGTACACTCTTGCGTTGTGAAAAACGGAGAAAGCTGGGAAAGTTAATTGGGATTAAAGGGTAAGGGATTTCCCTTCTTTCAAGTATAAATGAGATTATCAGATAACAGTACAATAATATATTATCCTCTAAAGTAGAGTAGATTTACTAAGTAAGTCACCCGATATTGTACAATAGTGCATGGTTTATTTAATAATACGATACTAAATTGCTACTTATCTCACGTACAAGAAACTGCTTTGAGAATACTTAGTGGTTTGAGTTGAGAAGGAAGAAAGTAATAAATAAAAGTCCCAGATATCAGTGATTGTGGCTTATAAGATTTAGCCTAGCGGAAATGACGAACTTTTTCCTTGTTTAGACAAGACTGTCGTGGGCTACAAGTAAGCGAATCTAGACGAATCTAGATTTAGATAGGAAGTAAGATACAAAGACATGTATTAAGAGCCCAGGCAGGCGTAACGTACGTAATAATGTCATTCTTCGAGTTACCGTTTGGCAAAGTAAATATTGGCTCAATTTGGTCTTCTAACAATTGCTTCCTGTCAGGATTACAGGATTTATACGAGCATCTTAACAGTTGGTTAAGTAACAAAGATAAAGTGGTGCGCTTTTACCATAAACAGCAACAGGAAGAGCATAGGGCTCTTAAGTCGGGAAGATACGCACTTAATATATAGGTACTCTTAAGCTGAAGGATGCTCCTGAGTTCCCAATTCCTAAAAGTGGGCTTTTCATCTTTGATGTGTGTGTGAGCTATCTACTTAAGTAGCTATAAGGGATTGTATTGTAAATCACGTTGAAGATGTCTATTTTTAGTTTCTACTTAATATGAGTGTCATGCGAGTATACAGAGAGCAATGAATTACAAAGCCCTAGGTAGGAGACATATGCATGCACGAGTGTAATAATGTGACAAAGAAAAGCAGAGGAGAAAACACACTAGCACCTTCGTTCACTTGCCACTGAGAGGACAATGGTAATAAAACAGGTGAATTACGTCCTGAGAGGCGACTCTTGAAGATCAGCAGTCGGAACGTGTTGTTCAGCAGAGAAAGTCTTTGGTGGCTGCGGCTCTCCAGCACAAATTCCAGGAATGCTCTGCAATTGCATGGGCTTTTGTGCTAGGACTTCAGTCCCATTCACATTAAGAACAATCGCCTTCACACTTCCATTATTGCCGAGGTTATTGAATCGCGTGGGGGTATTTGTATTGCTGAGGTTGACTTGATGACGAGCACATGAACGTCCGAGTCCGGGGGGACTTCCGTTCCGACTGTCCCCATTCAGATGAACTTGCTGCACTCGCTGTGAATTGAAATGAGAGCGAGCTGTGTTGTTGCGACTGCAGAACGTGCCCCGGGTCACAGGGGAGGAGTCACCATCCTGACACTGACATGGGCAACAGTGACAGCGACAATGAACTTTGGCCAGGACCGACTGGAAAGCGGAACGGAAACGACTGTTGATCCAAGCGTATATCACCGGGTTGTACGTCGTGTGGGCCATCGCTGGCCAGTGGATTGCAAAAAAGACGTAAGGAATGTACGGGAGGTTCGTAGTGACACCGAGGTCTGTCAGCAGAAGGAATAAATTGATCGGAAGCCAGGCCAATGTGTAGCCCGCCACCACTGCCAGACTCATCACTACTGTCTGCGGACATAACAACACAAAAGACAATACAATGACATCACATTTCATCACGGACAATTCATATATACACACAGTCGCTCATAGCCATTTGCCCTTTTTACTCCTTTCCCTACTTCTAACAAACTTACTACAGAAACCCAAAACGAAATACATGATATTTATAAGGACATGAAAACTTTTCATTTGCCTTTCCGGTTTCCGGGTTTTAAATTTAAAAAAAAATATTTTCCTTAAGTCATATTGACTCTATAAAGCCTTGGCTTTTTCTCGAATTTTAGGAGAAACATAAAAAATTAGCATCTCCGATTATTATAAAAACACATAATATTACAAAAAAGGCAAAGATGTTTAAAATTAGATCGCTACGAAATATTCAGAACAATTTTTATCGGAACTAAGGAGCTTCATAATGTACACCTGCAGCTTTGGAAAAGGGACAAAAAATGCCACTGCTTTTACAGGTTTTCCATTTCAATGCAAATTTGTAGGGCGGTGTTCTTTCTCCAACATTTAATGAAATACAAAAGGCTCTCCTCTATTGCCAAAGGCTGTTTTCCTCTATCGTGCAGATGTTATTACTCTTTTTGCTGGGACATTTCATCGCTTTGGGTATTTTGTGTTTCTGTGGTAGGTTTATTGAAAGTATATGCCAATCAAAGGGATATAACGGCTGTATGAACGACTTACGGTATGACAGAAAAACACGAGCTATATTTCACACGTAATTATTATCGTGAGGGTAATTAAACACCACAATACACAATAGTGTACTATCTTTGAGATCACACAACTGACATTGACACATAAGACAAGGTACAGAGGTTGCCATTTATATAATACATATTATGGGCGTTCAATTACTCACTACTCTTGCTATTTCTCACTATATTTACTTCTCCACTTCTCTTGTATGAGAAATAGCAAATCTCATTAAATTAGGGTCTAGGCTACTTTACATGTGCAGTAGAAGTCGCACGAAACCACTCTCAGAGGTAGGCTTACTATATAATATATCTATTTCTATGGATCAGAAGCATGTTTTTCGGCATTTCATGTATTTCACGATTTTAAGTACAATCTCCTATTTGCAAGATTGCATAAAAGCATTTTTGCTACTTTGTGTATAAATGCAAGTATTGAAATCATAGCGAAATTGAAATTATATTAAAATGATTCGCAGCAAATCGTGATTAACTTCGTCGGGTATAAAACTTAGCCGTGTTTTCGTATAGGTAGTCAAAAGGATAACAAAGGGAAATGAAAATTATTCCCTATTGACAAGCATAAAAAAGGTTAAATCGTTATTAACTTAATGGAGTATAAAACCTTGCAGTTTTATTGGCAGTCAGAAGGCAAGGAAAGGGAAATGAAAATTATTCCCTATTGACAAGTTTAAAAAAACGTTAAATCGTTATTAACTTCACGGGGTATAAAACCTTGCCGTTTTATTGGTAGTCAGAAGGGAAATGACAATTATTCCGTGATTATTTCTTATTATTATACGAGAGTAAAACATGTCTTATAAACTTTAGTGCGCTATTGTGCATCATACAGAAATTAGCTTAAAATTATAGAATGATCACATTCGTAATCACGACAAGAATATTGTCTACCAAATACAAAATGTGCTTTACGTTCTCTTGTTGAATTTCAAATTACCAACATAGTAAATAATTAATACTACTCTTTACTCATTACTCATTACCGGAAGCGGCTAAATATTTATGAGTAGTAGGCAATTATTTTCTCTCTTAATGTAATAATAGCATCTGCCTGCGTAAACACGAAAGTAAATTAAGAGTTGGGTACTACTTGAAAAGAAAAGCGATCAGAGTATCTGTACTGTACTAAGAGTCTGCAAACTAAATTAAACAGCACGCCTATTTCCTTTGTGAAATTTATATGCTAAATGCTCTTCTCCGTCCAAAAGTTAAATAACTAGATTTAAACCCAGAGACGGGAACTACTCGAGAGAAAAGAGTTTTTAAACCGGAGATAATTATTTGCGCTGCTGGTTCGTCCTGTTTACATAATTCCACTCTACGCAAGCAACGCACTAAGCTTATAACAATATTATTAGTTCCGGTGGACGAATGAGTCTAGTAAGCTCTCAACGGGTAGCTTTGTTATCTGACTAGTCGCAGTGGGACAATACCAGATTTTAAAATAAAGAGTGCTTAAAGTGAAGCCCTACTGATTTTGTCACCATCCCATAATAGCACAGAATGTAAAGCTCATGCATACTCTGTCTTGACATATTTGCTTTCTCCTTCCATACGTTAACTCCGTAAGGTACGAACATGGACCTATCGCAAGTCCTTTCACCATAACTTCTACCAAAAGGAAATTGATTTTGGTATCCTGGCAGTTGATAAAACATGAAGTTAGCATACAAAAAGAGAAAGTTGTATGTTAACTGCTTAGCTTTCCACACTGTACATAAATTATATGCTACTATACATATTTTAATTAATTATCTAATGAGTTTGTCTCAAAATTCACTTGTACACTTCCTAAACTCTAATTATTACAATGAACTATCAACACCAAAGACGGAACCTATCAGGATTAACTACGAATAATATTATAAACGTTACGAACTACCTACATCTTATTTTCTTCCATTGAACGAAAAACAAATGATTTATGATTTAACCACGCATTTTTTATACAACTATAATAAAATATATTAAATGAAGCTACCTTCAAACAGTTATATTTCAATACACAATATGATATATAGTTAACAATGAAAGTTAAAACAGTTAAATACAATTGTCTGAATTAAATAAATGGTTTTGTAAAATTGATGCTGATCCTTTAACAGCAATAATAGCCACATCTTGGGCTACTTCCATCCAAAAGGAGATGCAATTTCTTTAGAAAATTGATAAAGGTAATTTTAGCTCGTGCCCCTATGTAAAGACCATTTACCTCTATTGGGTAACTATTCAATTTGTAATGTAAATATGGGATGCAATCTTGGTTTCTTTTCCTTACTTTACTATAACCTTAGTCTTGAATTTGTTTCTCTGTGTTTATAAAAAATAGAGACATCTTTCAAGGGAGAAAAAGAAAAACACTGATCCTTTTTATGCCCATAAGTTATTAGTATTAAAGTAGCTTGTGCATTCACTATTGTTGCTATTATAGTATATGGTGAAAAATCTCTGGTCACGACATAGAGCAACTATTTTCTTCTTCCTAGCAATAATATTATTTCCAAAAATAATATTTTCTTACCAACATTTCTGGATCTCTCAGATGGTATATAAAGACAAACACATCACAAGATATTGTCTACGATATTTTTTATTGCATTAGAGATGTCTGCAATAAGAGTAGACATAACAGTAAAAAAAATACACGTTTAGAACTAGAGATGTAATTATTAGAGCATTATGGCTACAGTTTCTTGCAACTAAAGAGTTGGAGATGGAGGAATTCTTAGTATTTTGGGCTATAAGAAATATTTTTTACTCAAGGAGGACGGATATAAAGATAGTGACAGGAATATCATGCGACTACTACAGGAGAAAACACTTTGAAGTCTTGTCGACATCATTTGGAAGATCTGTGCGAGGAGACAAAATGGAGACACTAACATTGCTTTGATGAAATCACAACTATTACTTGTCTCTCGTTTACCCATGTACCTTTCAACATCCCAATTCACAACACGTGAACACGACAACCTTATGACAACCTTGCTCAATATCCTAATCCATCCGCGACAACAACATGAGACACCACCGTGGCATTATCACAGCACACCACAAATCCACAGAAATACACAAGATTTTCAGATGCTCCGGATTCATTTAAAATTCCACAAAGCTATCAGTTTTCATGTTCTAGAGCAGCAAGTCTTAAAAAACCGTATGTCGAGATCTCCGATATCCTAAAATGAGTGTCACTATTGTCGTTCTTCTTTCTTTTCTTCGCGTGGTTTAAAAATATGTTTTATTTGATGTATAGGTCAATCTAGTTTTATATGCTTACAGAAACTTAAACATATACAGGCTTGTCTGTTTGTCTTCTGTTTAGGTAGATTTTTTGCTTATAAATCCCCAATCACTTGCATTTAATAAATCAATTCATATATTCTCTTACTTTGCTTTCGCATTCGTAGAATTTATTCAAAATCTATTATTTTTGTTTTGACTTTGAAAATAAAATAAACTGTTGTAAACTGCAAAGTAGAGGTTATTTATACATATAAAATGTGGCGAAAAGTGGGCGGGGTAGAGGGTGGGGCGATTTCGTTCATTTTTCTGGGCTTTCTTATTGAAAGGACACATGACTCAATACTGAAAAAAAAATTCAAAAAAGTTGAATACAAATATGAAAAAAATGGGTTCAGATACATACATACACAGACAGAACTTCAAGGCATTTTTATAATTCCGCGTACCGCTACATAAGAATACAGTCACAGTATGAGTAAGGGTAAATACTAAGAAGTATAAAATAACTTGATCAAAACCGCTTTCTATGTGAGGGAGGTATGAGACATTTAGGTCACAACTAGGAATTATATTATAGCAGCAAAAATTATCTTCTACCTTAATTATTATTGTTATTTAATAAACATTTTATTGGTCTTAACTAGACCGCTAATTCCAAAAGGATTGAACTAACTAATAACAATACTTCAGCACCTACAACATGAAATGAAGACTAAGACTAATAATTATTCATGTATTGATTTAACTAGTTATCCTTTCGGGAGAAAAAGCTCTCGAAAAAATGCTTTACGTTCTTCGTTACTAAAAATTCTGGTGAAAGCCACATTAAAAAATCTGGGGTTCGATCCTCAGTGCGACTCAGAGGTTGTGTGATTGTAGCCTTGTGCTGAGAGAATCTAGTAGTGGTGTGATTAGCATTGATTTGGCTATCTTAGTGTTGATATGGAAATCTATCCTTGCCCTGTCTGTAGTGTGCAGACGTCGTGTTAGTGCATTGTGTACTACGATCTCTGCCTAGCTATGCTTTGGACTGATGGGACATTCAAGCGGAAATGGCAATGAGTCGAGGAAAAACCTCCAGCCCTGGGTGGAATCCTCTCATGATTTCGGGTCCTCTCTGCCTTGTCAACAGACGTGTAGCGACTTTGTGTTGAGCTATTCCACTATATGGTCAAGTATTCCTCATTAAAGTTTCCAAGTGTCTAAAAGTTTGTACACTTCAGTAAAGTTGTTCTGGGAGCTATTATAAGTAAGCCACTAAGCTTGAACGGTCTGTGTGATTCTACTCTCTAGATCATACACTTCCCCGTAACACACACATTGAAAAATCGGTGAGATAGTGACAGCAGGAGAAAATAGGAAGTGACCAATGTGTTTCCAGGGTTTGTACACCGTAGCCCCCCATGAAATCATGGAAACACATTGGAAGTGACCTAATTTTCCCATCATACTATACTTATAGCACTGGTTACCCAATCCCCAAAACAATATCGCTTTTAGTAATTTTTAATGATGCACACAAGTTTTAGCAAGCTCGCGTAGCGTAGCTCGCCGCTACGGGAGCTTGTAGAATCACACATTGTGTCTGTTCGTCTGTGAATACGCTGAACGCATCGATGGAGGTTTGTCAAACTATGCATAAACATAGCACATGAGTCTGTGACGAACCCTATTGAAGATATCAAATACGTACATATCAAAATTTCTATTGACATAAACCCTCGGTGTTAAGGCTACCCTCCAATGGGGCGAGCTTTCTGTTACGGTTTTCTATTCGGTTTAAATAGCATAGATGGGCAAAATACATGTATTTTGAAAATACATGTATTTAAAATACATGTATTTTGAAAATACATGTATTTAAAATACATGTATTTTGAAAATACATGTATTTAAAATACATGTATTTAAAATACTGTATTTAAAATACATGTATTTAAAATACTGTATTTAAAATACATTTT
>JAAAYG020011843.1:5283-23054 GCA_009936455.2 Tomocerus minor
CCCGTTACATGTATCATTATTTTTTCCCTTTTTTCATGGTGTGAAAGATTTGTCGCAAAGTACAACAACTTTAATAATGTTATCAGAACATTCGGGTTAGATTGACTGGGAGTGAGCAGAGCCAGTATAGTGTTTACTTATAGCAAACTAAAATCCTCAGTGGCACAAAGAGAAGTTGCAATAAGAGAACGAGATCAGAATCACAGAGTTCCCTCGGTTTTCTCCAATTTTCTTCGAAACTATTGTGTCAATTATTTTTTAGCAAACTTTTTCGTGACTGGACTCATAATACAAACAAACACTCTTGTAACAGTTTCGCTTCTGGTTCCACACTTTCTTATATTTCTTCTGTTTATGAGCATAAGGATATCTACTTAATCCGAGTAACAAACTATTTTAGCTATGTTGCGTTTTAGTTCATTACGTATTACTCTATACAGCTATTTCATTTATTAGAGGGCCGAGGATTGTAAGTGTTGTTAATTTCCATTTTTTGTTGTTATTTTCCATCACTTGATTTTTCGATTGAACGATTTAGGATTTCTGTGAACAGTTTCAGTTTTTCTGTTGTCAGATTATTATTAACCCTTAATAGAGCCATAAATTAGCAAGTGAAAGTTATTTCCAGCCCAGCAAGTTTAGTTAATAATTAAAAACTTTGAATAGTTTTGCAATTTTTACATATTTGATAATTTTATGCATATTCATTTTGACAATAGTATAGCATTGCAATAATCAAGGCTGTTGTTCTCATTCTCCAAGAAAAGACTGTCTAGTGTGTTTGTTTGGTAAAGTTAGTAGCAATTACAGTCGTCTGCACTGCTCTTTTCAATTAAATCCCTCATTTATTTTGTCTCGGAATCGCATATGATTTGCATAGGAGATAGAAGAGAAAGTAACGAAGCTTATTGCATGTTTTCCCTAAGTAAGTAATTTTCTCTCGTCTGTACACTAGGTACATCTCTAAAAAGTCGAGAAGGATATTATAGCCCTTGGAACTTAGTGTTAGGTAACAAATAACGAAAACGAGATATTTCTACTAAAAAGTACTGTTCATAATGAAATGATATTTACAGATGGCTAGAGCTGTTGCAAAAGTTTTGACACTGAGAGAAGGCGACAGATGTTGCTTATTTATAAACTAAATGTCTCTACCTACTTCCTTTTTAGGAAAGGAACATCTGAGTTAAAACTAAATAGAACCTTATCTACTAGGAATTACCACTATATACCTTCACGACGACTGACGACATATCACTAATAGCTTTAAAGATATGACTTTCTTCACTTATGTTACTGGCATTAACGTTCAGTGTACAATGTATATTTCCGGCTTACAGCGCCTAGTGTCGACATGGACTTATTTTGCCAGATGCATACTAGGAGGACTAATAAAGGCTGCAGATCGTAAAATAATTAAACATGCTATATTAACTGTATAACAAGCACATGACTGTACTAGTAGTAAAAGTGTACGCTTCACGTGTTAACTGTCACATAATTGTAAAAAAGTACAAAACTTATTATTCGTATTAAGATATGCACTTAATTCTACGATGACTTGGCCATTGATAACATCAAAATGTTGTATATTTGTCCCATTTTAGAAAATTCCAAGGAAAAGGTAATTTTCTAGCCTTATATTATAGATACTTTCTATGGTAGATACTGGATGTATCCAGGATCTACCATAGAAAGGCCATTTCAGTTAGGTACTTACAAATATTTGGGATATTAAAATGTGCAGCAGATTAGAATTAGAAAGAAATAAGTGGAATTTTTATGTTAAAATTTATGATCAAGTGTTATATTATGTTCTATGGTGTATCCCTCCAGGTACAATGACTACGTACTACCTATCTTTTTCAATTTGAACAAGTTTTTAGACATTCAAATGTGATGTGACAATTTGCATGCATAATGTGCTAGATGAATGGCCATATGACAAAGCAAGCAGGCACGCATGGAGAATGAGAATTCCCGGACAACTGGCCTAAAACTTAAATGGTAGTTACGAAGAAAATTTTCTTGAGGAAATATCGGAGAGGCTGGAGAATGAATGCATGGGCTGTTTTCAATGACACATTTAAAATTTGTCTAATAATAGAATGTCCCAGTGAAAGATGTGACATGGCATGGCAAGACATGACAGTCATCCCGGCAAGATACAGCACAGCCATGGAAAAAAGTGAAAAGCCTGTATGGCCATCGCCAAGTCAAGTTAACTCGACAAGCTGAGCAGAAATTACAGTTACGACAACGTAAAATATATTTTCTATTAAACATTTTGAATAGAGGGGAAAAGGGCACTTTTCCTGACAGCCTGCCTCCTCGCTTCCTTCACTCAAAGTACCTACTATAAGACTTTTGCTGACGACAGTCAGACAATACTAACTGTGAAGTACCCACCCCAGTGGTACATGCAACCTAAAATATATTAATTCCTCGTAGGTACATAGTTTTTCTGTCTTGTTCTTCAAGTTTCTTCCTTCTAGCCGGTGTCCTAAATTCACGACAAGTGACAAGGGAAACAGGTGCATGTTTTTTGTTCGTACTTTTATATAAGTCTCCTAAAGAGTATCAGAGAGTAAAACCTTATTCTTGTAAAATATAAATATTATAGTTATAGTGTATGTATTTACATCCGGCATAGAAAAGGCTGCTATTTTATTTGTCATTGCTATATTTTTCTTAGCAAAAGATAGCTACTTACTTATATTTGTTGCTACCTACTGATAGAGTCAGTTTTGTTATTAATATTTCGTAGCCTTACTATTGTAGTATTTTTTGTCAATGTAGGTTCAGTTATGGATAGCTGCCTATCTTTTTGCGTAGTGCTGTCTTTGCAAGAAGGCGGAAAAAGTTCCTCTCACAAGAATAGAATCAGATATGGTATTTGACAGTGGAGGAGAGTTCATAAATATACATTGCTATCGTTGATCAAATATTGGAAGGTTAAGATTTGTGTCTACTGCGTGAATTCTTATTTGTGTTGAATTTTAACCTAAAAGTAAGTTTCGTATTTCCTACTATGTGGTTTAGTTGAGTCGAGGAGGGCAGAGACGTTGCAAATTACAATTTGAAAATATTATAATGGCTCCACATTTTTCACACTTATTACAGGAGGTTTTTTTTGTGTGATGGCAATGGATCGGAGTGACATTGTACATATTTTAGTTTGCTTAGAGTGGAGGGACTATAGAATTCTTTGTCGATATTCGTCTTTGCTACTGTGTCTTGCCTTGGAGAGATTTTCATTGAATCCGTGGCTCCTTTTATTAAATTTTTGATAGGGTTGTTGAGAGTTTTATATAAGAGGGCAAGTGAAGGCAAATGGAGAAAGGTATTTCTTTTATGGATACATGTATATTTATTATAATGCGTAGCTATAGCCGGAGAAAGTTAAGGGAAAGCTCTGACAGTGCATATAGAGAGCTTATCCACCTACATAATACAAGTCTCGAAAATACTTAGGTAGCTACATAGTAAAGATGCATATATGTGTGTCGTACGTGTAAGGATATGAGATAAGCCGAAGTGAAATGTAGCATATAGTGTTTATAATATTATTAGTATTAGTAGTATGTAGTTTCAATTCAAGTGCCATGTGTGTGTGTGGGCTGATGTATTCTCGAAGGAAGAAAGTACAAGTTCGTTGGAGCTGGAGTAGTGACTTGACTGGCTCCTACTTTCTCAAACTCTTTTGCAATCCAATGTGCTTTGCTTTTTACTTGCTTGCCACTATAGTAATCTATTGTGTACACAGTAAAGAGAAATGATGCCAAACTGCCAAATATCTCAGCTCAGGACCAGCTGTGTCCAAATTAATAAACCAGTATACGTTACATCACATTATGCTGACGACGCACTCATACACTTGATTTGACTTGAAAGGACTAGATTTGCCCAGAAAGCCTCTTCCCTATCATTTATTAGACCTTATAGTCTGTACTCTTCTTAAAGATCTAGCAACTATATCATCCCTCGGAGGGAAAGACATTTCTTGGAATAGTGTGCCCTACAGTCCTCAGATATGTCCTAAGATATCGGATATGAAGAAATAGAGTGCTCTTTTGTAAAGAATGCAATCGATTTGATTACTGTCTTCTGTGTCGATCTTGTCAACAAAACTTTCATCCCTCCCCTCTTACTCAAAACATGTGATGACTAATTTAATGCATGCAGGATGATACTCATGAGTATGAGATGATATCCATGTCCGAAAATAACTCCATTATTACTCCCCGTTCTAATTTTATTATTATGATGATCTTGCAGATATTCAAGATCTGGAATATTCAAGAAACTTACTGTAATTAAAAGTCAATTTAGAAATAAATTGTGATGAAAGTAGCAACTAATGACATTGTAAATGTCTTTTGACATACAACTAAATGATACCATGCATCGCTTAAAGCTTAGAACTCTACAAATAGTGGAATGAAACTTACAGAGACTCGTTTAATTATACTGCCTCGCCTTATTCGTCCAGCACAAGTTGGAAATTGAGAAGGAATTTGTGAGACTAGTTACACAACTACAACTACTTATACACAATAATTCTATGAGATGAAAAGTCGTTAAGTCTTAAAAGATAGTCAAATGAAGTAATAACTACATGTAGATTTTATGCACTAACTGCTAAAATATTGATAGAACAGTCATCATGTGATTTGACTTACATAATAATTAGTAATTTACTAATTTCTGACAAAGTAACTTTCTCTTTCTACACTGATTGGAATAGGTATCTCGTGGTTTTATCGTGTAAATGTTCAACTGTTCAATTGATCTAATTCTATGGTCCGCAGATAGGAATACCAGTTGAAAATGGACCCCTCTTGTATAAATTGATGTATTTTCAAGAATGTTGTTAATGTAACATATTACAGTGTACTCTAATGTAACGTTTTAATGTGATTATTTTATTCGTTTGTATGTAATATGCAATTTGCTTGCTTTCAATGCTCTTTATTCTGAATGCCGTGGAACTGAAATGGAAAATTGCAATGTAAATCAGGGTAGAAATCTTGTGCAAATGTCTAGCGAGTTTATTTAGCAGTCTGTTTGGAATAAATGACATTGGAATAAATGGTTGGCTTATATTTCTAGCGGTATGACCTACAGAGTGCATGGATAGACACAGAGAGATAACACGCCCACCTCCCAACACTGTACATTCAAGCTATGGATGCGGATGGTAGTGGTATATATAGGTAGAGTAAATTGGGAAATAATTTCGAGTAAAATGTTAAAATGTAAAACACTAATTGCTTTTAGTAGGAATTCATTAAAAAGTTATGGTCGTGTGCAGAGCTGAGGAAATCTTCACAATGCTGTGCTGTGAAGGACATGACCTCAAACTTTGCCAAAATATCAAATCCCTAAATAAGCATAGTTGGAAAATGAAAGTATATGAAATAAATGAAGTTGCTATATTATGTGCTTGTGACTTTCAGGCTGTAATGTATGTGTGTGTGTGTTGTGTAGTCTAGTAGCTTAGTGGATGCAGCCCTGTTGTAATACAATAAATAAATACCGGTGACAAGAGTGGAGGAAAACTAATTCAGAATTACATTTGAAAATGAGATACGTGAGTGTAAAGTAGATCATATCCTGTAATATGGCGTATAGTTATATATATATATGGGAAGCTATAGAGTGTGGGAAGTGGGAGAGAGAGGAGGCTATGCGGAAATATGGGCACTCTGTTCCACATCTGCATACATACATACATTACATTACTAACATTTACATTGGTTGCACCGCAGCACACTTACTCCTCTATTTTCCCCATCCCTTTCTCCGGCTCACTTCCATTATCATACTTTCTATTCGGAGGACTTTCCTGAATATTTTAGCAATGTCATCATAACCTGCTGCGAGCCATTCCCACACCGTATCATTGAGCACAAGTGAACTAGCTGTACGAAAGAAATAAGCTATCTATATGCTCCTATAGCAGTTGAATACACCTTTATTACCTATATGTGGATGTACTTTGTAACTTTAGTGCTCCATAAGTATGCTAACACCTATATCATACGATGCATATTATTATAATGCCACTGCTATTTGTATATTTAGTCGAGATAAGCATAAAACTATAATAGTCCTACTAGTGCACAACTATTTATGCTGATAACGATACGAAACTAGTTAGCACCATTCCAGTTCTATAGCTCAACTATCTTGTACTATTTTATAAAATTTCCTTTCACACAGACGCCATTCTCTGCCATTCTTCCTCGTTGAGCCAAGGAAAATATCAAGCTTTATAGGTAACTAATATACTCCCTCTCCCTAATATTATATATATAATTTTGTTTTATATCCTTATATTTCCCTTATATATACATTTATTGATAATCTAATAGTTGCTTGACAGAGCTGTATATAGTATCCTATGATTTAGAAGTTGGAAAGGTAGGGCTGTAGCAAGCTTTGCCTTTCTCTATGGCCCATTAAACATAAGAGAGGAAGTTAAGTCAAGGCGACTCTTTTCTGCAAAAATAAGTTAAGCACTCTATAGACGATGATGTGTACACCAGACTCAACTTTACACAATGTCTGCTTCTATGGCCATGCAGATTCTGAATATTTCTACAGTTTCTTTTTGTCGTGTCATTATGCTGCAAGCTGATGGAACTCGCAACATTAACAATACGCAATATCCATCCTCCTTTATTCACAAAATATCCTATATACAAAATACAAACTCGATAAATTTACACTAACCAGCTAATGCTATTATACATCAAAGATTTAGTATCCTTTTGAAAAACCTACACACAGCTTGTACATTATCCTCTGAACGTATCCTTACTATTTTTGTCAACAGCAAGCAGCAAGCTCTAATCCGTACTCACTATTACTGACCGAACGAAGATGAACTTTTATTCTCTAGGTATTTCCAGCATATGATAAAACATTGCGGATGATATTCTAAATAATTAATCTATTTGGTTTCTATTGTTTTGTAAACATGTTTCATTATATTGTAGTTTGGCGTTAACAAAAGGTTACATTTTTCTGCAATTTAAAAAAAAAATATCTGGATATTATCATAAAGAATGCAGCAGATTAGTTGACATACGACTTTTTCTTTATTCATTCTAACTCCACTACTTTCACTATCCTTTCATCGCAATCTCAACAACTTCATCAAAAAGTATGGAGTAACTTGAGCTTTAATGTGGAAAAGTTAGTAAAATGTTCTATGATGCTATTGTAGGAAAAGAGAAAGTCAATTGCGTATCCCGGTGTAGATTTCTGGATGTTTATGCAGAAACGAATGGATTTTAGAAAGAAGGAAATAATAAGCGATATTCAATGCAAAGTGCCTGAAAAGTTCGTGCCTATTTTCAGTTTTGATTTTTAGCTGCTCAAATGTCCAACCTTTTGAAATTATTAAGGCTATTGTAAGTTGTTATTCAAAAAAAAGCAGATTAAGTTGAATGGTATATTTTTTAGTTTCCAAAGTTTATTTTCTGATATAATCAGTTCTAAATTCCTAGAGCACACTATATTAAGATTTTAAATTAGTGATTCATTAGTGTTAGGTATGGTTTGAAATTTATTTAGATTTGTATAGGTATCTGGATCCGGTAGTAGAGATTTATGTGAGATAGTGTTAGTATTTATGCAGATAGTGCACGGAGTAGGTTAAACTGACAGTTTGGAGTCGTAAGTTACCTCCGTTTACATTAGTTCAGTGGAGTGAGATGGAACATGATGCTGTTCTGTTCTGAAGCGATTCCTCTCATCTGGAGCTGTCTTTTAATCTAATTTTGATATCAAAACCAGATGACTGACTGTTTTGCTTGTCTGAGCCGACTAGTCGAAGGAGATTTCTGTTCCATTCTGTTGCTACTGCTGCTGCTGTGACTTTGTGAGGGAATTGGAGGGATGGAGAAGAGGGAGAAGAGCGGCGAGGCATCTGCTCTTGTATCTGCACGCGAATTGAAGAAATTCATTCTTTCCTCGTTAAATCAAGTCAAATACACACGGCCCTTGAGTCTTTTCACTGCAGAAAGCATTATGCCGCTATCTCTATAGCCAGACGGTTAGAAGTTGACTGTTTCCGAGAAAGAATTGCTATTTAGCTCATCTGCTCTTGAATATTATTACCCTAGTTCATTCATTTAGGTATTAAAATATTTCTGGTGAGAGTTGAGCAAAGTTAAACTGGAATTAGAGCAAATGCAGAGAGGAAGAGAGACAGTAGTAGGAGGAGAAAAAATTTATTATTGGAAACTTGAAACTAGCATAATTGAATGAATTCAAAAGAGTTAGTAGTTATCATTTTTTTTCCATTGTATAAGTCTATGTCTTTGTCTATGCGTCTCTCTACATATCTATAGTTTTATATAAGATACTCTTCTGCTCCTGCTCTATATATAAGTAGCCATAATAATGTTGTACGTACTAAAAAGAAAAATATTTCTAGAATAATATTTTGAATTGCTCCTTATCCCAGTTCTATACATATTTTATTTTCTAGCAGGACATTTGACGTGACCTTTACATTAGATTCTGCCTTTTATGCTATTACTCGCTGCCACTACTGTGTAACATTTTGTTAGTGTATGCCACTGAGATTTGTATATTGCAGATAACAGCCTGGAAAAGTAGTAGCACTTACAAGTTAGATATTGCTCTTATGCTTTACAAGTACTTACTAGAGAGGCAGAGAAACTATAGTCTCTATAATATATATTTTCTGTATATATATATATAGAATAGAGTTATTGCGAGAAAAGAAAGCATGGCTTTCCATTCCACTCTATTGCTTGTCCTGACTGAAATGGATAGAAAATGGAAGAAAGAATAGAGGCGCACAGCAGTAAAAGAGACATTAACTATGAAACATGCACAAAGTAACAGAGGAGAATAGCTTGGAGAATTCGCAACGTTTGACTTTAGCCTTTACACATTTTCATGCTCTAGGACTACTACGCAATATTCCTTAGGTTCTTATAATAGAGTAGCTGGCTATATTATAGTAGTATAGAAGAGAATGCCTAGACATACAATTAAGGAAAAAGTAATCTACTTGATTTTCAGTAGGCTACCTTATTTCTCTATATAGGAATCGTAATAAGATCCTTCGGGTTACTATTTAAACATAATGTAGGTAGCCAAGTATAATGTTCAAGAGTGGAGAGCTGAGAGGTGGATAAATTCCTTGTCTACTAGTCCAGATGAAAATGGTGGAAATACTTTGTTTGACAAGGCTGAATGCACATTGCATTGCACTAGGTAAATAAGTGAGTTTTTGAGAAGAGCTACGTACAACCTTGTCATTTATATAAAGTAGAAGCAGTTGCAGTGTGTAAGATTCTTTTTCACAGTCCCTTCTTCCCTGCATAATAAAAAGAAAAGCTGGCAAAGAATAGGAAAACAACAACAGAAAAACGCAACGCAACGATTCAAATATAGAATTCATGTAATTTTCTGCACTCTAGTGTAAATTTGGCTTTTGGGAAATCTAGACATACTATCGTGCATGATATCCTACATTTATATATCAACTATTATAAGTATATCTTTCTAGCGTAGGCATAGAGAGAGTGCTTGATATTCTGGAAGGTTTGACTTTGTGGAGAGAGTCGGGGATGACATATGAAATGAAAGGAGTGGATGCAGTGCTGTTGTGATGCACCATGTGAAGTAGAGACAGATAGGCTGGAGAAGACTCTTCTGTCAGATCTTCTAGATGGATAAAATAAAATGAGAGCTGGAGGCACTTCGCACAACAACTGCCATACATAACTACAAGAGCCGAGCTCTGAACTGGAGAAATGGAAACTGGAAACTCTTTGCTTCAACTTATCAAAGTTAGCTCTTCGTCACCTTCTATCGCTTCCTCTCTTATCGCATCTTCTCCACAACCTCCTCCTGCCTCTAACTTTACACGACTCAACTATTGTCTGTTTTTATGCGAGGAATTTTTTCCTCAGGAAAAACCAAAGTACACAGGGAGAGAGAAAAGCCCCAGAAAGATACTTCATTTATGAGTACACCTATAGAATATATACTCTCACTGTGTGTGTGTCCTAGGTACTTGAAGTTTTCTGAAGGGTACCCTGAATATTACAGTGGTGATCCTTTAGACTGTATAAGTAGCTAGAAGAAGAGTATTCTGGCGTTTTTGATTGAACGTTAACGTTAGCCTTGGCACCATTCTCTTTTTTTGAGAACGGGGCAGGGTGACTTCCATCTTACTCCTTCTTGTACGAGTAAAACATTTGGTTGACTCACCTACAGAAAAGATATAATGGCCGAGAGAGAGAGAATAAGTATAAGCCTACATGCATTCCATCCATACAATAACATTTCTACCTGTCTGTTTCGATTTGTTAGGGGAAAAAATGTAGGGAAATGAAAAAGTGTTTGAAAAGAAGAAGGCTTTTCATTCGTGGCGTTTGTTGTGTTGTTTGCGTGTTTTGTTTTGTTTTCGGTGCTGTGATGTGGTGGTGTGCTCAGGAATGGGATCCTATGGTGCATTGTGGTCTGCTGCAATATCTGTTATCCTATCTTGTTTTTCCTCCAATTTTAAAGATATCTTTCCCTTTGCCTTCCTTCTATATCTTCTCTGTTTTATTTTATTGTACTTTCCTTTGGAAACAAAGAAAACACATCCCTGAGATGTACAATAGAAATGCAGCCACAGACATTCATACTTATGCATCCGGTTCTGCCAAAAGGAAAAGTCAAAGCCAACTGGGAACTTAAATAGAATCCAACTACACTAAGACTATACATCCTCTATAAAATATATCTGTCTAATCCGCAAGAATAATTCTCATATCCGTATATGGTATGTTCTGCTAGAACGTGGTTGATTGTGTGTATTAGGTATATCTAGGGAGTTCCTTTATGCTGTTACAGTTATCTACTCTGTGGTACATGCTAGTAGAACGGAACACTGAATGAGTAGCCAAAGGAAGACCATAAAACACTAAAATTGTTCAGGCAAGAGAAAGTGGAGGAAAAAACTTGGCTGCAAAAACTTCGTGCAACTCTTCTAAGAATTTTCACTCGTTGAATTTCTAAGGGAATTCCTCCTAGCGCTCTACAGGGTCAAGAAAACTTTTTCTCTTCCACAAATCCTCAATGCTAATGCTTATATCTCTGTCGAGCAGGGTTATTCCTCAGGAATATTATTCCTGTTATACGGAAAAGTTAATTAGAATGAGTGACCCTGTAGTAAAATGACATGATAGGTACTTAGGAGCTTTATGCTATATTTCAGAGGATGGCTATAGAGGGACGAGTGATATGTATGAAAAGAAAGCGTGCATACCTAAAGGACATAGTTAGTGGAATGCAGGGAGACGTAACCGCACGGAGAGGAAGTGTGCCTGGTAGTCTTCTTATGTTTATAGGATGTCTAATGTGTACATAGAGAGAGCGAGGATTCTAAAGATTGTAAAGTACACAGCCTAACGAGAGAAAGGCAGGAGAAAGTAAAGGGCATGAAGCAAGACAAAGTGGTTTGCTTTAGCCGAGGAGAATACACCCTTATTTTTGTCAAGCTAAGCAGAATTATTTTATTCCCTTCACAATTTAGAATTGAGATGCAGAGCAGAAACGACCTCAACACTTTCCTTTTTTACTTCTTCATGTGCGTTCCCTTCCTCATTTTTTCTCAACTTATTCTTTTCTCTTTACTTTCTCTTCGTAAATGTAGTGAGTACTAGTGCTATGCTATAGAGAGTGTGTGCTGGTGGTGCTGGGCTTCTAGTAGTCGTCTGGGATCCTGTTCGTTTCCTCTCTTTGTAGAAACTATGAGTTTCTTGTGATGTTCTACAGGGATTCGGATGCTGCAGCGGATGTGCGATATTTGACGTGAATCTACAATGAAATTGTGGCAAGGATTCGTTTGGGTTTGGCTTCTCCTCCACTTTTCCTTTCTCAGCTTTATGCTCACTAAAGTAGTCAAGTCATCAAACGACGGATCTTGTCTGACCAACCTTAACTTAAAAAATATACCATAAGATGAATATAAACACACTAAAATAAGATATTTACCTTGTCTTACTTTCTCTAGTGGCTTATTCCACGTACTCTCCGATATTCTTCAACATTTCAGACTAGGACTCCATGTAAAAGTCTGCCATATAAAATTACAAGTGGAAAGTAAATGGGGAAACCTTTGATAGTGGTTACACAAATAGAATCTGCTGCAGTTTTCTCTCCCCATCCCTCTCTCTCTCTCTCTCTCTCTCCTTCTTTCTTCCCTGTAAATATTTTCCTGAGAACTGGGGAAAAGTGGAATGGAATTCTAGCCTAGAAAAAATTAATTGGGCGAAGAAAAGATTTAAAATATGTGTTTAGTTTCGCGTGTGCACACTAAAGTCTAAGTAGCCTAAGCCGATGTTAAGAATAAATGACGGAGCTTTGGGAATGGAAGGGAAGACGATTGATACATCAAGAGTAAGTCTCAGCTGCTATTTACTGTAGCCAAAGCCTTTTCTCATTCTACGAGTCATTGAACAAGCTAGACAGCAATATTTCTCTCTGATTTCACTTAAATGGCTATCCATCTCCAAAACTTTCTCTCTACATCCCTTTCACCAGCATACTTTCTCTTTAGTTTATTCACCATAAATTACCCAACAGAATCTACACAAACAACACAATGCCTCCTCCTCCCAGAACCCTACATCTTCTATTTATTGTAAAATATTATCCTCCCTATACTGTGGCTGCCCTGTCAATATGCGTATCCCTACATATTATTCAAATATATACTCAATAGCCCGTTTTCATACGGACTTTCCCCTTATACATTGCCACAGGGGAAAATAATATTGATGGATCTAGCGCTACAGTAAAGATTTGCCCAGAAATTCAGTAGCAATATGATCATGACGTATTCTGAAGGATCCTGACTTGATACACCCGCATTATCCTATACTTACGCAAAAGGATTTTCCCCCTAAACATAAACATTGCATGTAAATAGCAAACTTTATCGTTATCCTAAGAGTACATACTTATAGTTTGTAGCTATAGTTATGACAGGGATCCACTATTCAGATAATATTACAGATATCACTTACACTTTTTTTTAAACTAAACTTCTACTCTATACAGCTGTCCAGAAGAAAACTTCAATTTACATTTACACTATTAGAGAATTAACAGAAGGAGTCTCAAAGAATAGTTGATTTTCAAAAGAGAGCTAAAGAAATATCCTCAAATAACTGTACAGGATGAAAGCATCTCATTTTCCACGAACAAAGAGTTAACTTTCGGGGACTGTACACGGGAGAGATATGCTGAAGACTAAAAATAATAAAGCAGAAAACGACTAGCTCTTTTCAACTCACTTTTTAGACAGCTTACAATGAATATATCTTTAGATTATACGAGCTTGCTTATAAAAATGCTAATAGAGCAGATTTAGCCACGATTAAGATTTATTGCCGCTTTCTCCCATTTCAATGCATAGTAAATGAAAGGCAAAGCAGATCCGTTTTCATCGTTTTAACTTTTTATACTGCAGATTTAGCCTTTTGTTGTGCTCCTTGAGCTCAAATCCTTAACAATGAAATCCATTACTGTATATATTTGCACTTTAATTTTGTTTGTCTTCTTTAACTCTACTATAATTCCTTTTTATCGAGAGAAACTCAAGAAAAATTCTTGTTAACTAATTCGGATAGTGCAGCTCGCCTTCTATTTCTATCTTTTTTATGATTATAGCAACTCTCAAACAAATCTTTTATAATCAATTGCCGAATGTACAAGAATGTATTTATTTTTTTCAATTGATTTCAACAGTAGGTAGCTTAATATCAGAAGATAGATTCACGCTACGAAGTTTTCATTTTTATATTGGACAGCCCCTGGCTCTGCTTAAATGTTTCTACGATTGTATTGATGTAATTCTCATTAGAATCGGTTCCGTGTGTCTTGCCTCATTCAAAGAGTTCTGCAATAAGTTTAACATGTAAAGAGTAGGCAGCCGTTTTAATTCAAATCGTATGGAATGGATGAGTCCTTAAGCAAGTGAATTTCTTATTAGACGGCAATTGTGTTTAAATTGATCAAAGGTTAGATAATCACAGTGATGAGTGATGACTTATTTGTAACATATTGCTTGATTCTGGCTGGTGGAAAATCTATGTTTTGTTTTCCTAGAGTCAAACTTTTATCAGTATGCATGTATTAAAAATAAAATTAAACAGCATTGAAATTATGTGAACTCAAACCCTCCCATCCACGAGACACATTTATTAGAAAGACGAGACATAGACGACTTTCTCCAATGATTAAATTGATTTGAATTATGTCAGACAGAGCTCGTATCAAATTATAGTTATGTGAAAAAAAAATTTCTGCTTCTGCATTATGTATGCATCGAACGCTACCAGAATTATATACATAGTCACATCATTTTCACCATAATTAATGGAAACTTTTTCTTGCATAAGCACTACACGGACATGAAAAAAAAACCCATTGGTATTTTTAACTTTTACATTTATTTTAACTTTTACATCACGGCACTTTCACTTCAAAGTGAAAGTGCCGTCAAAATTCTGGAAAATAAAAAAATTGCTTTGTCATTTAAATGAAAAAAGAGTAATAATTGTATTCACAAAGTGAATGTGACAATGCAAACAGGTTTGATAATAGAATCGAATAGGGGCAATAACGGGGCTGCCGGCTGGCACTCAATGTGAGAACCTTATAATGAGAAATGCAGTTTAAAAAATATGAAAGCCATGAATATGAACGCTGTTTTCCGGTGTATCATCCTGCCTGCGAATCAAATGAACTTATTAAAATAGGGATTGACATGAATCTCAGTATTGGAAAACTTTAGGATTTTTTGAGTGGGGGAATGCATTGGAAAACTGTATTTTGATTTTTATCGTATGTTTAGAAAAACCAAGTTCATAACTCAAAAACCTGTACCCTAAAGAATTTTATCCTGTTTTTATTGATAATTTTTGTAATTTTGTACGTTTCCCCGAACTGTCAGAATCTGGGCTGGAAAATTTTACATTTTAAAACTTTAAAATTTTTGTCGCAAGGTACTGTTCATATTATGATATAGGAAAAATGTTCACCCCCTTTTAGATAGGTATTTTAACATTCAAAAATAGCAACAAAAATCGATGAATTTCTTCAGAACTTTGTTCGGTACAAGTCGGTAGCTTGTATGCCTTCATGTTCAGCTGTAATGTTATGCATGGAATTTGGAAAGTAACTGTTGGGATAATTATGTGGATCGGTGAAGATTAAAAGGCTACTGTTGTGTACAGAATGCTGTAAAATGTGTGCGTAATGTGTGATGCAATAAAATAAAATGTCCCAAATGAAAATGTGTTACGTACGTGTAGAAGTGAAGGGATAGGGAGCGACGAAGGGTTTGCATTACAAGTCATGCCACACAATATCGTAAATTACAGACTGTGTGTATGCTGTTATTTGTTATCTAAAGATAAGCGAACAATGGAGAACAAAACGAATGAAAACATAATTATCATATAATAGCATGACTATACGGACGAGGAACTGCGTATTTCTCGACTTTAATTTGTTAGTTGATATTGTTGATATGTATCTCAAACTAGGACTAGAAATAAGTAGGGAAACAGCATTGAAAACAAAACCCCAATAGCATTTATAGCAGCTACCTGACATTATTTATGCATGCTCCACTCACTTATAGCCTTAATTTTAGTGTTTTCAAATGCAGTCCACATAAACAGACGATGTTTGTGTTGTTCTTTTTATGTAGTTTAAGAATCCAGGTCGATGATGTCGTTGCTGGTAAACATCATAAACTACTTAGTAATATTTACTACTTATTACAATGTAATTCCACCAATAATAGTTTAATAAAACGCGATGCATTAGGTATTTATGAATATGTAGTAGTTGAAAAATAATTTTAGTAGTGCATAGCCTCCTCTAAACGGCAAAGATAAGGAAAGGGCAATTATAGGTACCTACTTATTTAAAGTTTGTGTATCTAAGCCTATTTGCTAAAAAATATCATTAAGAATTGCATTAATAGCAAAAGTAACTACCTACTATGAATATTTTTGCAATTAAAATGCATATCCCAGCTTATCAGAGCCACACAATTATGATTTATTTAGAAATCGCAAACAAAACCACAGATAAGTTTTCATGTGGCACAATACAAATTATTTAACAGCATATTTTTTAGAGCAGTGAATTACACCTTTTTTCTAACCTGACAAATAAAATAATTTCAGCTACCATTCAAGTTGTTGAACTATGTAATCTGTTTTGATTACAATTGTTTATAGAATTATATATGGGAAACTATGTGCCTGTTAAGGATTGATCATATCATAATCCGTATGCATTCATCTTTATAATATTGAAAATGAGTGTATTGTTCAAAGAAGGAACAGAAGCCAGGTAGGTACTTCACTAAATATCATCTCAATTCCTAAAGAAATTACTGTGTTTTGAAGATATAAGGAAAATATGATATGATTTGAACTATGAGTTTTAGTCTATGTGACTTTTTACAGTTTTTATACTTTCTCTTTTAGAGTTGTGAGGCAGGGAGGTAAGTTGAAACACAAGGGAACTATTCAGATATTATTATTGTGTGCGTATTACTAAAAAAGAACCGTCAAAACGTTGGCAGGAGCCTGTACTCCGTAGATGGGTGAGATAAGAGATAAAAACAATAAAAAAGAAATTTAAATTGGAATATGGTATGCACCTAGGTAGTACATTTGAATGCATGTTAATGGTAGTCAAGTCACAGTCTGCTTTTTTGCATGGAAAAAAAATTCGGAAGGCAGGCTGGGAAGCTTAGTACACTTTAGAGAACACTCAGGTTGGAGAATTATCAGGATTAGAAAATAACAAATGAAAGTGTGCACGGGGGACTTGGACTTTTCTAAAGTGAGTGCATAGATAAGTAATAAGCATTAGCATGCCAGTTAGGTTTCGACTTGGACTAAATATAATCTTAGCTGAGAGTAGGCATAAAACTTCTTTTATAATAGCTTTTTCCTACCTCACAGCAAAGAATCTACTTGGTGTATATCTAGTAGAAATGATAGCCATTCCCTTTCTACTCTCTGAATACAACCTGTGCAGTGTATATGAACTTAGTGCACACTATTCTTATGCGTAGGTTACTATGCTGAATCCACTATGAAAGGATCGTCATCAAAAAAGAAGTCGTTTGATCGATAAATCCCCTGCACGCAAATGTGCAATAATCCTCCTCTAACATTACACCTCTCTCAATTTTCATGCTTTTGCATGCACTCTATTAAGGTAAGAAATTGTGTATTGGTGCCAAAGCTTATATATCAACCCAACTATATACAACTATATACGTATATACCTTAGCTAATATTATTATAACGTTCTTCTAAGCCTGGGAAAGACATTCAGACTCCTTTCATGGCTACTGTTTGAAGGAAGAAGAAAAGCTTAGCCCTAGCATACGCTTCACTTCTTCATTTCATGCAGGGAAAATCATTAAAACTCAAACTTGGCTTTCTAACTACTGTAGTTACTCTCTAACAGCGCTCTTTTAACTTAGAACTGCAATTATTAGCACAAAATCTCATATTCATCGAAAAATTGTCAGGAATAATTCTAACTTTATTGGCTAACGAGAATCGTAAATGTCCCTAAAATTACAAAAATGTACTTGCTTCGAGTAGAAAACAAGGATTAAATGATCTGATGCCTATTACTATTGTGCATACTGTGCCGTAGTGTAACTACGTAGGTATATTAAATTG
>JAAAYG020011854.1:0-16112 GCA_009936455.2 Tomocerus minor
ATTAGTATAAGTTATTTAATGCTCATTTACCGCTGATAATTCCGTTACGTAGTAACGGGTAGCGAAGCCCTAGTTATATGATAGGGTACACAAAAGGAGTAGATTAAGTTTAACCTGAAAGCCAAGGAAATTCTCTCTGGTTCATCAGAAATCAAAGGTTATCCTGACAGTGCACATCCATATAAAACCAGAAAATATATTGGACGATATTTTCTTTGATAAATCCCCTCTTAAAGTAAAAGGATGTACTTATCCATTTCATGGTTTTTTCTACCTTAATATACATATGGACAGTCCTTTCACAATCCATAGTGTATTCAGGTCATAGAAAGTTAGTTCTCATGACCTTAAAACAATAAGAATGATGAAACAGTGAGTAAACACGCGAATCCCTTCATTAGAACTATAGTATCTACTGTACATTCTAATGAGGTCGAAGAAGAAATGTTCCATGTATCCTGGAAGAATCATTATAAATTTCTGGGAAAAAAGAGTTATTTTTTGGTTTGGCTTCTAGCCAGTTACTTAGGTTCGTACTACTCTGACAGATAGTTTTTTTCTTGAAGGTAATAAAGCGAAAGAGGGAGTTGGAAAAGATATGTACAATAGCCTAGGTTAGCTACTACTTGAGGAAACAACATTATAGAAATAGAAAAGTGACATAGCGTAAAAGACGTTTTTATGTTTATGTTAAGTATGATTAACCAACCGATAGATAACGGCACGTTCTGTTAACTCAATCTGTTTTACTTTTCTTAGGGAAGAAGAACTTTGAGAAACATGATGGGAAAAATTAGGAGGAGGAACAGTATATCATTAAAACGTATCAATTTCAATTATTACGATTGGCTAATTGCAAATAAAAAGTGTAAAAGAAACTGATATGGAAAAATGTAAAAAAGGAAAGGTATAGTTAACGTCTTAAGAAAAACAGAAGCTAATAAAAAGATTTTGCAGGGAAGCTAACAAGGAATGAAATAGCATAAGAGAATTGGAATGGTGAAGCGTAGATCTTTAGTACATAATGTCATGTCATGTTACATTCTATCTTAGTCATAGAAGGAAATCAGCTCTTCGGGACTAGTAGGGAGTTGTATCTTTATAAAGGAAAGTAAGAGTAATAGGAGAGAGAGAAAGTTTAGCTTATTTCAGTTGGAGAGAGAAAGGAAAAGAAAGTGGGGGAAAGGAAGCGAGTGTGGCAGCAAGAGAGAGCAAGTAGGAAAAGCAAGGAACTGAACTGAGCCGTAGGTATCCATGAACTAACATCAGCAAGCTCCGGGAAGCAGCACATCATCAGCGCAACGGCAAAGGAGATAGATACATATTTTGGCCGTTTTCTAATACAGAGTTGGTTGGTTGAAAAGCTGGAGCTGGTAAAAGTAAGGAATGGCAGACTGTTGTTGGAGGTGCAGGGAAAGGAAGGCAAAGGGAGTCCAGTCAAGTCTCGAGCAAAGCAGAACGAGAGTCCGGGAGGAAAACTCCGACTGTGAACCGAATCCAGGAGAAAAGAGTGAACATCGCTGGTAGTTGTGGAGCATAGACACTCGACGTACAAGTCAAAGGAAAGGAAGTCAAGGGAAGGCAAGTGGCGAGAAGGGAAAATGGTCGGGAAAGGACTTTAGTCGAGAAAACTGAACAGACGTGAAGAGAAGGAGAGAGAAGAGATAGATAGAGAGTAGGGCAGATGAAAGTCATACGTACGTAGAGCACAGAAAATAGAGAAGGAAAGGAGAAGGTAGTAGTAGTAGTAGTTGCCTATGAATCGGAATCTTTGCTCACTGAGTCAGGTTTTACAGTGGATCGATAGTTGCTCGACAGAAGACACTTGTTCACCTGAGAGCTCCTCTCTCTCTAATAACTTGAACCCAAACTACTTTTCTCCAGCTGAATCTACGCTCCCTCAAAATACACTACACTTTAGCTGTACATTAACAGATCAGGACTCTGGCAACAATAGAAAAAGTATCATAGGCTCGGGGAGAGAGGAAAGAAAAGCAGAGGTAGTCCTAGCCACGACGACGACCACACACACAACCAGACTGAAATCAGACATCTATTTCCTCGTTATTCTTAGCCAGAATAACATTACTCATTCATAGCCTCTCTCTCTCACTCTCTCTCTCACTCTCTCTGTGAGACTTTTTCCAATAACAGACTACTAATATTCATTCCTAGTCTGCTCCTCGGTTAGCTCTGACTAATCTTCCTTCTTTTCCATTATACATCAAGCACACACAAGTAGAAAACACCTTTTCCCTTTTAATCTCTCTTTCAGAACTATAGTAGGAAATTTAAGATTCTAATTCCGAGAATCTTTCTCAGTCCCCTGAAATTACTGACTCAAACTAGATCAAACACACATCTCACTCTCATTATCAGCCTTTCTGGAGAAAATTGAACAGAATAGAACAACCGCAACTCTTTGCTCATCCTCCCTCCACATTTTCCCTAACTTCAGTTGACAGACAAGTCGTTCTAGTTCTACTACTCCTCTTCTCCAGCAACGCATAAAAAGCAGCTAACATAGTAACAGAGCAGAGTGAGAGCAGAGCCAGTGCTAGAACTTTACTAACAGATCACCGAACTCACATTCAATCCACTGAATCCACATCACACCACAGCGTCTACACCACACACCAGTCAGGCACTAAGAATAGCGGAGCCAAGTAAAATCTAGAACAGCCTACTTTAAGGCTGGCAACCAGAAACAAAACACTTTTGTTAGCAAAGGTGAAAGCTAACTCGACTGGAGTGGATACTCATTAAATATTTACTCGTCCATTTACCAAAATCTTCTAGCTATAAGCAGATTTCAACCTTTCAAAACACAAGTACAACTTTCTAAAGGCTACACTTATTTCTTTAAACGAAAATCATTGCTATAGATAGACAGACATTTATAGCTACTCTCAATTCATTTAATACTGTCTACAACAAAATTTACATTTTATACCTTTCTACTGCTAGAGTGCTATATTTTACTGGATCTCCTGTAATCCCTGGATAAAGATAAACCATATTATACTCTCTATATCTCTGCATGTTCTATCCAATATAAATACTACCAAACTACCATCATAATATACTTTCTAAATAATATATTACACAGACTATATATATATATATATATTCCTTTCCTCATACATATAACATTATATTTTACAAGCTCTGACCAACCGGGCCCAACCACCCAGCAGCCCCAACAACTTCACAAAATCTGAAACTCAATTCATTTCATTTTCTATGCCCTTTACATGGAACAGTTCAACTACAAACATTCATTTCCAACCAGTCAATCACTCGCCACAGCAAACCACACCAGTCATCCAATCCACTAAAGCTTTTCCAGAGGCTACTCTCCGCTTTTCAGACGAAACTGAAACTCAGAAGGAAACAAAATCTACTTACCTCTATCAAATTTCTTAGAACTTAGCTATCTCTCTTCTCTCCCTTCTCTAAATCAATATACCACAATATTATTATAGACATTGAAAACTATACAACAGTGACATTTCCAATACCAAAGTACTAAATACTGGAAACAATATTTTATTACTGGATTTACAAAACACCGGATTTCAAACATTGGATAGGAAAATAATTTTTTTTTCAGAGAAAAGTCTACAAACGTTCTGTTACAGATTTTTACTCAAAATATCACTGACAAACAAGATACAAACAATACAAAAAAGAAATTCAAAGCAGTTATATACTGTCCTTCTTGACATCATCGTTCTGAAAACTCGTCCAGAAAAGCAAGATGTATACAAGTACGATCATTAGCAGCTATAACACTATAGCTAACGCGGAGCACACGCTGATTATGAAACCTCCGGTGAAAAAACAGCCGAGGAAAGCAAGAAATTTCGCAATGGAGAGCAGAGGAAACAGTGCAGATGCAGACTCGCCAAATTTTGTGAATCTCAGTTTGCTCCCGGAAATTCCACAAGTGTTGCCCGGACTAGAGTGTCTCGCAGCTCTTCAGTCGGTCATCATCAAACCAGATAGAAGTAGGTACGCTTTCTTTCTCGTAACGCTCAATGCTTTCTAGGCTCTTTACTGTTTGTATGCAGTTTTACTTGTTAATTTTCTCATGTTTATGTCGACGCAAATCATCATGAAATTATCCATGTAGTTTTGTTCAGACTTCAAATTAATAATATTTTTGTGATGGAAGAGCATTCGCTGGCAGCTCAGCCGTTCGTTAACTTTTGATTGGGGGAAATTAATTGATATTGATTTATTAATTTGATACGCCCACAGCTTAGCATACGTAGATTAGATTAAGATACGTTATGAAAGCTTACAAAAACAATCCATTATGCTTTTCCAGAGCGGAATCGAAAGCTAGGCAGTATAATTGATTAGCATGAGGATAATCCATGCACAGAGAGAATGACAAAAATGTTTGTTTTCTGTTTTGCTGTATATTATTCTAGTTTGCGGATCGGAATACCGGAACTTTGGCTTCACTGTGAACATCGAAGGAGGCGAAAACATTTTGAAATGTGTTCCGACGGATCCAAGCTGTTGTAACTCAGCAAGATCGCTTACGTTCCAGTCCATGGACGATGTGCCCATTTTGAATATCAAAACAGACGGCTCCTACTGCTGTTCACTATTTACAGTAATACAACTTCCTAACCTCTTTTCTCTTCTAATACCTTCAATGTTTGCGTATATCAAATTATTATAACTTGATGTTATTTACAACTTCCCTGGTTGGTTTCGCGCGTTTCCTATCTTGGTTCATGTCATGGTCGGGAGGATAAACTATGAAAATTGGGTAGAGAGGCGAAGGCTTTAGCTACTTTAATTCTAGAAGATTCAGAATTTTCATCACACAACTATACAAGTAGTCATAGGAGGAACATATATCATTATATAATTATAGGCATATCTACATGCCTTCTATTACATTCCAGGATCGTGAAGCTAAGTTGACCATACCAGCCGGAAGACACTTTGGAACGATCGTGAAAACTGCTTACGGAGCTTGCAATTGCGGTCACAAGTTTACAATCAACTGCTTTGGGAATGAGAGTGAGAAAGTCGTCTTTGATGTGGATATCATCCTGTCTCCATCCGAATTTCGGGTATATATTATATCCTTGCGAAAATATATATATATCCATTCCATATAGTGTAATAACAATAATAAGGCAGATCACCGCTTGACTAAGGATAAGTAAGCAAAACCCCAAACGAGAGAAGCCAGAAAATGCCTTGGGGAGTTCTCCGCTGCCCCGCACTCTTCCCTTTTACTATTATTTCCCATTTCCGAAAAACTAGTTATATTATTTATATAGGGAGCATTTCTATGTGTTCATATATGTAGTTATACAGATTGGTACATATATGCACATACGACGCTACCTATATATATACATGTGTACTGTGACTAGGTAATTGCTAACTAAAGTTTTAATTGCTTTCAGATCAAGCGGAATGACGAAGTGGTGGCGAAAATGATTTCCCAGCGAGCTGGCTGTTGGAGCTTTTACAAATTGAGCTTCACACAGGAAGAGCTTAGCCCAAATCTCAAAGGACTGTTTATCGTCTTTGCAATGGTTCTGGTGCGAATCCCTTTTACATTGGACAAAAATAAATGCATTAGACATTAACCTCTACGATGCACAGTGCTGGAAATTCGACTCTTATGATGTATGACCAGAGAGTCGAAGGACAGAGCATAGCTAATAACATTTTATTTTTTTTCTTCCCTACAGCACATCATATCGTTGGAAAATGTCAACACGTGCAATTGCATGTGCATGTGTTTTGCTGGAGTTTGGAGTGCGGCATTGATTTTATGGTGTACTTAAAATTTTCTCGGAAACTCATTCCAGACCAGTACCGTGCCATGTCACATGAAAATTCCGTACAATATCACAGTAGAAGTACCAAAATGAAGACTAATTCTATCTTATGTCTTTTCCTGACTTGACCTGACTTGCGTTACGTTACATTACATTACATTTCAGCCCAGCAGCAGCAGGAATATAATAACAACTCTATTGGATTTGTACATGCCGACTGCCAAAAACCATTGCAGACCCGTCATGAATACTTACAGCTGCATTTCTTTTTTCTTATCTTCTTGGATTTGGGATGCCCTGAACTTCATTCGATAGACAGAACGTGCAAGATGCGACAAGATGAAATTATTCGGAAAAGTACAGAGGAAATTATTCTATAAGTTTAGGCTACTATACTACTATATAATATAGATGTATCTACATATATTTAATGAAAATCAAATGTCTAGCTAGAGTAAGGAGAAATTAAAGTATACCTACATGTACATAATAATGTTAGGAAACCAAGCAAAATGGGAAAATTGGCAATTGTGGTTGTATTCATGCATGTTATCTACATTTTGTCATCTGCATCCAATTATTATTATGTAAGTTGAAGCATTGTCCACACCCTGATACTCTTTGTTCTCCCATACATTTACCATTAAACTAATTAATACGACTTACCTAAATATACTGAAAGTAAACTAATAGTATTAGCCAAACCCAAATATCCACTAAACTAATTTTCTAATTATGTTACCCAGATTAAAATATAAATATAGTTGTGTAGCTACATGTAAGCATTCAATTATCGTAGCTAACTACCTACTATTCTACTTTACCTTCATATACACCTGCATGTTTAATATCTACAATAATCAAAAAAGATAACTAAAGAAAATCTTTGTAACTGTGAAAACTATAAAATTTTATCTTTAACTATCTTCTACAACAAGCGGTGAGATTTGAAGTTTAAGAAATGTTATACAAATATTGAAGTATAATGTACCTTTCGGATCGGATCAATCGATGTATATTATTATGTACTTTTCTTATAACAGATTCGCTTTGAGATTGTTTATACGTGTAATAGTGTGTGTGTTTGTGGGCTCGTTCTCTAATGGCCTTTGTATTGTCTCGTGTATTGCTGTATCCCAAAAGGTTTGTTGATCCGCAAAAAATAAATTAGTGATGTGGTATTGCGTATGTATCCCTATCCAAAAGTCTAGTTTATTCTTCCTATTTTAGTATAGACTTGTAATTTAGCGGATATTGTGTTAAATTAAAGGGAAATTGCAAAAGGGCAGGATGCAAAGGAGATATTGAACGTAGAAAATTTGGTATTTAAGTTATTATCATAAAGTCTATTAGTAGGAGACATAGATATCTATAGGTAGAAAATATACAGAAGTAGATGGTGAGATAGGAATACATGAGAAGGCCATTTGTGTTTACATAATGTATGCTAATTCTGCATTTGGAAACATACTTTGTTAATGGAGCTACCTATGAGTGGCTAATTTATTATAATGGGAAAATATCATTTGGAACTCGGGGCAGAGCTGAGCATTTCTAGAGAAAGGAGTCAAATGAAGGTAGGGACATTGGAAACTTAGAATGAAATGATGCTATAAATAGTATGGTGTGTAGGAAATGTTGGAATGCATTTGATACATGCACATTTAGAGTAGGAGCAGCTAGTAGCTTTACATTATCCCATCGCAACGCAATATAGTTCACGAGTAAAAGTAAAACGTAGCCACACAGTAGGAGAAAGTAGTGCAGTAAAATTAGAAAAGGCTGCACGCAGTTAAGTTCCTTAGTTTTCCTCGTGTCATTTATTTTCATTGCTGTGAAGCACGACAGATCAACTATTCGCTAGCCATATCCTAGTCCCATAGAATCCAAGTAGTAAACAACAATTTTGAGTTTTCACCTCAACCTGCCCATAGTAGCCGGGCTTCTATCTTTTTTACTTTTATATTTGGCAGGCTAAACTGATTGGCAGTTGAGTTGAATGCGATATAGAAATAGTTACTGTACCCAAGGAAGCTTTGAGAAAACCTATAAAATGATAAATCGATCCAAGACTATTGGTGCCAGCATTAGTATCCTTCTCGTATCTATTTATTCTTCGTGTATAATATTATATCTAATGTCTACTACAGAAGCTATATACTATTATGGTAAATGTGAGATTAGAGCACAGCTGTGCGTATCTTTGTCGATATCAACCACCAAGGAGCAGATCTAATTGAATTCAATGTTCGATAACTAACAATTAGAGTATTTCTCCAGTTGGCTGCCTTTCTTATATGAACAAGGCAAGACATGACATTAAGTTAATCCTAAAATTGCTTATATATTAGCTGGGAAAGTATACAGAGATAATGCAATGTATGTAATCAATAGCTAATTGCAAGGAACATGCTGGGAATGAAATGAAAAGTATAAGTTTCACCAGGCAGGTAGCTATCAACCTAAAAGTATCAAGCATATACAAAACTCGATCAGACTAACAACCAAAGTAGCAAAATGGCTTTAAGAATGGTGAATGAGAAAGCGATTGCACATTAATGCGAAATGTAGCGGAGCGTTAAGGCTTTGTGTTCCTCTATATTTACCACTATAGTCTCTGGCTATAGAATAGTTGAAGAGCAAAGAGAAAAGTGAATAGATTTCTTTCTCCTCTCTCCACCAACTTTCTTTTCTTTCCCATATCTCAGTTTCTGGTGGAGAAAGTAAGTAAAAATCATTGTTAATATCCAAGTGGAAAAATTACAAGTTATATAGACAGGGCAATATATAGATAAAAACGTTTCGAATTCCAACGCAGACTTATGTAAGAAGAAGATTTAGTCACTTTCTGTGTCGCTTGAAATTGCCATATCACGCGAAAATGTAGAAGGACACGTTTATTGTAAGTTACTGAAAAGGATAAAGTTAAGAAACGTAAAAGCACGCATCCTTCTTTTTTATCCTTCTTCTTTCTCTCGCTCTCACACACATTTACTTGGCGAACGTTGAAACGGAGCTTACGTACTCCATTAGGGGAATGAAAAACGAAAAGGTCTCTACCAATATAATGCACGCACCAAATTTTTCTGATGTCTTTGGAGCATTAACCTCCACTCTAAAACTCTTCACCACTCCTAGACAGACTCTCTCTCTCTCTCTGTGCTTGATGCTTTCTGCACGTGTGCCAATTCTGTTCACATATTTGCGAAACCTTTAGTTCCACACTTGGTTCTTGTGATGGAAGGCTTCTGATTGGATTTGACTACCACTTGGGAAATTATAATGTGGACGCATCTCTCACAGAACACACATATCAATGAAAATATCTCATTAGCATCATTTAATTACTTCTATGTACATATTTACAAACACTATCTATTTCAGACTACTCCTTGGTAGACTGGTAGTTTTACATCCATGGAGGTTGTCGAACGAAATATTATTATTATCTTCAATTTTAGATAACGAATCCTTTCTCCACCTATTTACAATATTAAGCAAATACAAGTGTTGTTACCAATTTAAATGTACGGAACATTATTGCATTAATATTATTGTCATTATAAACAATTCAATGCAAAAATATATTACGAGATTTCTTTGCATAATAAAATAAAATCCTATACGCTACGTATTTAGTTTGTCTAGTTTGCTCTCTTTTGGAGTAAACTCGGACTGGGATTAGAAACACACTTGAAGGATGGAAATTACTATAAATGGGAGTAGGTATAACAGATAGGAGAATAGTTTTCTACCTACCTTCATTTATTGTACATTTGCTTTTATTTAGCTACCTGTTATTGTATTGGTCCCTATAGTCTCTATCATAGTAGATTTATAGAGTGTGTTATTATTGGATTGGTTTTCGTATCGTTAGTTCACGTCCCAAAAGAAATCTGTTGTCCGTTTTCACGGTCAGTGTAAAATTGTCGTGCTTCCAAGTCGTAAATAACGAATGAAGTCTTCAGCAGAGTTAGATAGGACGAAAATGCGTAGACGAAGTAATCTGGCCCTGCTCTGGTCGACCGACACGATTGAGATTTGCCAGAGTTGCTCCTTGCACGACAATGCCACACGAAAACTGTAGGACTCATCCCGGAGGTACACACATTGCATTAGTGTACAGATAGTTGTAACCTAATAGCACAGAAGATTCCTTAGAGAGAGAGAGTTCTACTAGAGAGAAATGAATGCATGGATCTTCTGAACACAACAGTGGATTGAACTGCTGGGTGGAAAATAAAAAATCTTATCGTTTGTTTCTAAAAATGTGTGTCTATGTCTATATGTGTGCTATTAATATATACAGGAGGATGGCTAGGAGTGTGGTTTTCTTCCAGTAGTGGTCAATTCCTCCTTCTGATACAGATAGCTAAAACTCACACAGTACAGAAAGAACCATAAAACAATGATAAAAGTAAGTATCAGTCAGCAATGTGAATGTACTGTCCATAGTTGGCTGCATTTATCTTTTGCTCGCAACCCGAAGACCTGGACTTGTCTATTTTCTTCTTCTTCTTCTTCTACTACCCACCCAGTGATAGCAACTCTTAGTTGTAATAGTAACTTTGGAAAAGAAAAAGAAACGAATGGGTTTGACTGAAAACTTTTTCACACTCTTGGGAATAGAGCTCATCGATTTTGGTGGTTGAGTCGTTGAGAGGAATTAGTCGCGTGCTCGCATTTATACTTAGCTTTATAAAAGAAACTGTAATTTAGCGACTGTAACCGTTGCCTATTAGTACTTGCCTTGCCTAGTTTTTCTCTACTGTAAAATACAACTACTACTGGTCGGAGAGAATGGCTCCTAGTCGTCCTGTACTAATGTAAGTTAGTCGTAGTTGCCTAATAATCACAATCAGTTATATGGGTTCCTCCACTAAAACCATTAGCTTTTCCAGTTCCTCTAGCTAAAGGTAAGTGTTGGGGAAAACGAGAGGAGAGTTGTTTTTACAGCTTGGACATTAATGTACTTTCTCCTTTTCTCTTTAACTAAAAAGCTTTCTAAGGTAAAATAAAGTGGCCCAGTTCCCAGCAGAGAAGATAGGACAACGGAGAAGAAGTGACTAACTACTAGTCCGAAGAACATTTGCATTACAAATGCCAACTAAGAAAACCTAAACTAAAATAAAGTAATGGCCATTGTAAAACTCTGGCGATTAGTTTGTGCTCTCAACTCTCACCGTTTTCTGTAATGTAACGCTCGTTCCCTCACTTCCGTTTCACTTCACTTAATTCTCACGGCCAATGACACACTACACTGTGTGTGTAATCTGTGAGCTTATACAATGAATACAAAGTAGGGACATAGCATTCAAACCATTGTAGTACAATTTTATAACTGTCCCAAAAAGCTTTACTCCTGTGATTTCAAATGAAAATTCTAAATTGAAATTGCCCTAATGAATCATGCCAACTACACTTGATGGGATATTAAAGCGTAACAATACCTGTAGGCAGTTATTATTAAACTCTCATTTTACGGGTAATGGCTACAATTCATTCTATTTTATCCTCCTCAGTTAAATTTAAGTTGAAGTCCAAAGCAATTACTCTTATGAACGTAAAAATATTAATAGCTCAAACTTTAATGGCACTGTTATACCTACTTTAACATTAACTACTTATAGGTACTCGTGCAATTGCATCAGTTACATGCAGAGATTACACCAAAAGTACCTACTATCTCTAATAAAAAATGTGTTATACCAACCTGAACATCTCTAAATACCATTTTTAGTTACAAGTGTTATTATTTATCTTTAGTATTAATCTAATGATACGTAATTAGGAACTTTTTTAAAATTATATGCTGACTACAATAATATGTTGTCTGAATTTTCTACCTACAACTTGTAATGATTTTTAACAATGAAAAGTTCTGAGATTTAAGAATGACGAAGTTGGTATTAAAACTGAGACATGAAATGTGTATTTAAACATTGTGAATAAACCGTTAACCTTTTAAATCTGAGGCATTGTAAAAAAAAACACGCCCACTTTTGTTACATATATAATTCCTGCTATTGTAAATTAGTACAACATTGAATGCATCTGCCCATATGTCTTAAATGTCTTTAAGAATTGTAGAATACAGTTTTAAAGGAACAAGGAACACTATTAAATTAGGCAGGTTGAAGTAACACATCACATCCTGTTATTACTTAGAATTTATTTCATTGCACATTAGTTGGATACAGGAATTCATACTGGTTATAGGTTAACGTACTGTATTGTTGGCTTTAAGTATAAAGTATAAAGTATATATAGTTAAGTAGAGGAGAGAGGAGACATTAATGAGGCAAGCTTTTACAGCTCCCTTTAGTAGAGTCTCATAGCTCTCGTGGTCTAGATATTTTCTTTATTCTAACCTCAAGTTGAAGTGAATGAAGCTAATAGAGTGGCAAGGGATGGAGGATAAGGAGTGAGGGAGACACGGTTAAAGTGGGCCCGAAATCTAGTCAGAGTCACGTTTGTTTTTCAACTGAGCTATAACTGTGAGGGATCTGAACCTCTCGACTGACTCGCCGTCAACGGAAAGTGTGTGTTGTGTTGTCTTGCATGAATTATCCATGATTTGACAGGAGAGACAGAGAGAGAGAGAGAGAGAGAGACATCGTCATCCTCTGTGGAGTGAACTCCTTTGATACACATCCTCAGCCCGTATATTAAACTTCATGTCCCTAGTTTATTTATCCTACGCCCGTATACAAAGCTCTCTAGTTTGAAAATAAAATTTCCAGGCAGAGCACGAAGAAAGGATCGTTGAAAACACAAGAGAAGAAAACAAAGTAAAGCACTCATCGTCAAAACAGATGACAATCTAAACGAACTACGCCACAGAGACACCACTATGACTCATAAGTCTTCCTTCTCTGATATTATTATTATTATTAGATGTATATATGGCTATATTTATTCTTTGATGGTGGGCGCATTCTAGAGATTACATTATGTGGGCCCACCGAGTGAATTTAATGAAAGAGACGAGAGTGATGAGAGTGCTTAGAGCATAAGTACCTTAAATGCTGGGGAGAAGAATCATATCAATGTGATTATAAATATTATGCGGTCAAGAGTCTACTTTATAGGAACATGCTCTTTTCATTCTCAGACTCGCAATTTAGGAGTAATAGCGTAGGCGGAAGAGGAGTGTTCGTCTAAAAGATGCAGAAAATGCAGAGCAGAGACGTGCAGTGTATTTAATGTTGTTAAATGAGCATAGTCTATTTTATTCCGAAGAGTATAATCTCTGTTACTCTGAACATAAGGTTGGCTTTAGTAGCGCTATGATGATGATACTAGGTAGAAACTTATGGCTTTATTTATCAGCTAATCGCTTGGAGCAATGCTATCCCGACTCAAAATATACTCAAGTGGCAAAGAACCGGTTTAACTTTATCCCATGCATCTTACTCACTACTCACTGAGAGATAATGAGCCAAAGGCTATTGTGACGTCAGGAGATTCTGACTACACTCCTCTGCTCTACTCCAATGCACTATGTTGTTAGTGTCTTCACGTATTGAGTGCTGTAACAATGAAGCCGAAGAATTTAAAGCTTATTCATTCTATTCCATTGAAGGTGAAGATCACAAAAAAAGGATGCGGACTGTTGTTGGGGTTTACACAAGTTAAGGCCCCGGAGAAAAAAGAAGACCACGCGTAGTTTTACGGCTTAGAGCCACATTTTCAAATGTGACAATAATTTTGTTTTCTTTCACGGGATAAAGATTTATTCCGACGATCGTCTCAATTAACTCAGCTTTATTGCCTGAGCTGTCGATTTGACTCTGTCTTTGGGAATAAAAGGGAAGATCTATCTCACGCAAAGGAATTCACCTCGTACTATAGTGCGTCATGTTGATTTTCTTCTCATATAAAGATCCTTCTCTGTTTATATACTAGCACCAAATGGATTGTTGTTCTATTCTGAAAATGTAAACAATGGAAATGCTTCCGAAGAATTAATTTGAGACGATTGAAAGCGTAAATGTTACATCCGTACATGTAGTTTGTGGATTTGCTCAGGGACCAAACCGTCTCTTCTGAATTAGTAGCAATCCAATTAGTGCTAAAAGATTAAAGTGGCCAGTGAAGTGCTTAAGGATATCTCTCTCTCTCTCTCTCTCTCTTCTTCTTCAAGTAAACAAATCTTAGCCGACAAGTTTTCCTACTAGACACCAAGAAAGGTATTTTCTGAGAAAGTACAGAACCAAAAATCGATTTCGCTTCCTAATTACTTTCTTCGTGTAACACAAGAGTGGAATATAGTTACGTAGGTACTTTTAATTACAAAAGATGAATGAGCTCAATTTTCTTAATAACTATTATTCACTATAGGATGAAAAGAGTTTTAGCTATGCTACTCTATTTACTTACATGAGCGAATAAAATTACCACATGATTACCTAAGCACAAATATAAAGCACGATATTCATCATGGAGAATACTTGTGAACTTTCCACTACATTGATATCTAAACCGAAAACGGAGGAAAAAAAGGATTTCGCTGAATTGACTTCTACATCTCAACTCACCCGTGTCGATATCCCAATGAGAAATAAGCTCGACTTTGACTTTTTAGATGAATTCATACGATTCGACGTAACTAGAACAGGTAATAAATAATTCACTATTTTTGTCCTGGATGTTAAAGAGAAAACTTTTTTGATCCTGTCTTTTCTTCTAGGGGTTTATTGCTGCTCTGGCTATGATATCAGTGTTCAATATGACGACTATTTTATCAAGGGGAAATCTGACGCTTTATGCTGTGGATTCATATCCACAGAGAACTCTATAAGGCTGAAACATGATAACGAAGTATTTTTGCATGTCAATTTTTTATCATCCATGATCCGCTGTAGATCCAAGGTAAAATAATATCCCTGTGATACTTTTCTACTTTTAATCATGATATGTTTTGATGGGACTTGTCTTATTTTCAACAAACTTTAAATTAATGTAGAACAGGCGATTTGCAATTAAAGTACCAGATGAAGATAAATGCTTGGGAACTGTTCGTATGACAAAAATAGGACAAACTCTTCTAGTAGTTGAGAATCAAATAGAAAAATGTTCCTTTACTACAGAAAAAATTGATAATAATCTTTACTCCGTACGTCAACACAACTTTTGGACACAATTTATTTTATTTAACACAAGTTTACAAAATCTGACATCTGCCTACGTACTGGATCTGTTAATATTGAAATCCCTACAATTATATGCTTTTCAGGTTTCTTGCGAAAATGGCACTCAAGTTGCGACAATAGCTGTTTATAGAGATTTTCGTGGAGGGATATCAACATATGGACTTACTTTTATATCAGACACGAGTCCTCTGAACAAAGCCTTACTAATTGCCTTAACTCTCGCCATGGTACGTTTCATGAGATATTACAGCAGTTCGAGTTCACGCACTATTTCACTCTTTATTGTTTTATTACTGTCACTGTGTCATTTAAGGGAACAATACTTCAAACGAGAGCTCCTATGGTTCTATGCTTTATTATCATCTTATTATTATGCTGGCTCTAGTAAAACTCATCCTGGATCATTTTCCGCCATTATTATTGCGTATAGAACGAATAGACAGTAGTTCACCTAGGATTATGTTACAAATTATAGTAATAAAGTTCACACTACAGACTACAGTACTTCACGAATTAGCAATTCTAATTTGCAGAACTGCATGTTTAAAAAGTTTTGCTGTCAAATTTTTACCATACATTCATAAACGCAAACAAAAAAACAAAGGAATCTGTAATAATTATTATTTCAAAAATTTCAATATTTTAATTTATGAGCTGCATGAAAATAGTATAGTAATTGTAAGTTACAGTTATAGAAAAAGCTAAAAAAAAATCCTATATTTGCAGTATGTGGCAGTAGTCGATGTATCGTTATTTTGTAATAGATATTAATTTAGTCTATCATTAATATCCTAGAAGCCCATAACGTTGTTGGGGATAAAATTTTTACTGTGATATTTTTATTAGACTAAAATAACATTATATCAACATGAATTGAATTCAAATAATTCTTATTTGTATCAGTAAGTTTAGCAGTGTTCACGCGTGTGTGGAAAGCTAATAAAATGATATGGGCTTGTATTATATGATATGTTGCACATTATGTGTGTAAGGGTTCATAATAATAAGTCAGCCATATCACAATATATTATTATGATCATATACTCCATTAAGTGTAATATGAGACGAATTATTGATAAGGAAAGTCATATAACAAGTAGATTTATTTGTTGAAAAGGTTTTATTTTATTTTTTGGCA